>JAVTVY010052202.1:0-26109 GCA_036873755.1 Hanleya hanleyi | reverse complement strand
CTGCTCTCAAATTTCTAAACAATGTAGATCGTGGGCACCGACCCGGAAGCGATTAATTGTGTACTGATGCCTGGCAGGAATGGAACCATTGTTAAAATAAGGAATGCTCTCATCTGAACAAACCATACCCATCCCCAAACATTCTTGAGAAGGCACAGATAAAACTATGCACAGATAGAGATTTTACAGCCTATATACGAAGGGTACCCCCTTTATAATTTCCCCTCAGTTTGCCCCATATGACTTAAGACTGAGGTACAAGTAAAAAGTACAATATCTCACTAACCTGTACATATTTTTCCATCTGGTAAAAAGCACCAAGTCGACAATCCTTCTGCCTATAAAAACAAGTATAAAGCATTAACTAGATATGTTAAACACTATTTTTAATTATTTTTTTATTATTTTAATTCATTTTTTTATGAAATTATTCAAATTAAAGTTTAAAAACAAAGAAAACTTAAATTCAAAATGTGTCAAAACATAATTTGTTTTCAACCTGCTCATTTAGGCTACATTTGGTAAAAATTTCCTTCATGGCAGTGGTTAACTTCTCCATGTAATCAGTGGGTCATCCCAGTAATCTATCAAATGGGATTTAAATTTGATGTGGATACAAAGATCAAAGACATGTTTAATCCTGTAATAAGTGACAGCAAGATACACAAATGTGTACACAACACATACCAAAATATAACACAGAGGTGTTTATGGTATACACAACTCCCATATAGAGAATATATGTCAGTTCAATTGGATGGATCTACATCTCATCAAGATCTTGCTGGCAATAATTAGAAAGATGCACATATTACTTGTAAACAGTTATTATTACTGAGAAAACTTCTAAATAACATTGAGGAATATATTCTGTGTCAGATTTCAAGTCCATGAATGCAATGTCTGCAAACAGGCAACACTTGTCAAAACACAACATAGAAGAAAAAAAGGAATAAAATTCAATGACAACATATTTGATGGTCATTTGCTGATCTCTGCTACATTAACAACCATGAAAGATGAGGACAGCTTGAAGTTGCCTAACTTAAACTGTTAACTGTTTGGTGAAAGATTAAAGTGGCAACTTACAGTGAGAAAGGCCTATCTTCCAACAGAGTTGGAGGCATACCTCTGAGTCACACTGTGCGAAATTCCCAGAGTTGATGTGTGTGTGGGGGGGAGAGGGTTGTATGGGGCTTGCTAATATTTGGTGCCTGTAATCCATGTTTCTTGCTACCTACAAGATCTCTGATATGAATATAAAAGAGAATTACATACTTATAGTCCTGGAGATAGTGGAAATGGAATGAAGAGAAAGTATTTGCTATGATGCAAATGTGACTGACAATAAACACACAACAATGAGAAACCCTCAACAGTCAGATTAACTGCTGACTCAGTTAATCAGATTTTATTTGTCTCATTAAAGTTACAAATGCAAAAGGCATTTTGGAAATTCTTTGTGTGTGGAACAAACATCTGAGTTTTTACAGGTGATATAATTAGTATTAATTTCATGTGGTTTTAGATGATATAAAGTGAATTAATGCATAAATGATTTGAAGCATTGAAGATTTGAACTGAGGTCGCGATTTTGAAAAAAAGCATGTAATTGTATCTATGTGAATTTCCTTTCTTCCATTTACATTTTATTGTATCTTGAAAGTTCATTTGCTCATAATTACCAGCTGTGTTAAATGAACCTCGTCATATTTGGCATTGACTATTTGGCCCCAGTACTGACAAATCAGTCATTTTTTGCCTATATTTGCTCCAAAAGGTCTCAATTTTGTCGCAGAAATGGCATAACAATACAAGAGATGTTACCCAGCATTATCAGTATGATATTTATTTCAACCACATTTAGCAAGAAAAAAATAATTTTAATAATTAAAAAAATTATTAAAATTAATTAAAATTTTTATTTTATTTTATTAATAATTTAATAACATAAATTTGAAACAACCCTAATATTTGAACTTAGTTCAGGAGTCATCATGGAAAAATTGGGCTGATCCAGTAAAAACTGTAGCCACAGTGACGATTTAAAGTTCTCTGGTCAAATGTGAAAATGTCGTGTGACAGGCATCAGTGCACAATTAATTCTGTTACTTGTTATGTATTAGCGTTAAAAATCGGCAAAACTCCACAAAATTCACAATGCATAAATCCACCTGGCATGTCAATATTTACCTTGTGGGACATTACCAGTGGAACTCTTGACAGATGTTGACCATGGAAATTTCAAATTACCGCCACTGACAGCTGATTGGTTCTACAGAATGTCATTCGATTTGTAAACAGGGAGCCTTCTCACCCTTCACTGATCATGTCTTCATCCACCATGCTTTTTTCAAAGTGGCCCAAATCAACACCAGGAAGTACAGTTTGAAGACTCATTTGCAAGTTGAAATATCAAATGTATCAGAAATGCTGAAAAATCGCAGCTCATAAAATCCATAAAGATCTGCTCTCAAATTTCTAAACAATGTAGATCGTGGGCACCGACCCGGAAGTGATTAATTGTGTACTGATGCCAATAACATCCCTGCCTCCAATAGCGGAAGTTGACCTTTACTACGTTGCTATGACGTATAGGGGAAACCAACCAACGCACGGTTCAGTTTGAATCCCACCAAACAACTCATTTAGTGTTGCACATGAGCGAACTACTTTTCATATGCTCTGTCCAGATAAACAGGAAAAATTATCTCCAGATAATTCTTTTTAACGCTAGGTCAACGGAGGTATTATGCAGACTTGAAAAGTAATCAAAATTTTCGTTAAACATCTATTTTACTATATATGATGTCACTGCCGGCGATGTGCGCGAAGGCCCCGAATCCGGTCCAAAAATCTGACTGGTGGCTGGGGTGTTATTAGACCCCCAGCGAGGTGGTTGTACTGTGATAGGTGATTGTACGGTAAGGGGCGTGGCTTTCCTATCACAGTGGTTTGCTTGACTCCTGCATAAGAATATGACCTATGCTATTTTTTATCTCGAGACCTTTCTGATCATGTGAATAAACACACGTTGCTTTGGTTTATAACCGGCAAGGATCTATTTCTGATGCTGTGAGCAAAAAGGTTTTTCCATAAAGATCTGCTCTCAAATTTCTAAACAATGTAGATCGTGGGCACCGACCCGGAAGTGATTAATTGTGTACTGATGCCTGTCAGGAATGGAACCATTGTTAAAATAAGGAATGCTCTCATCTGAACAAACCATACCCATCCCCAAACATTCTTGAGAAGGCACAGATAAAACTATGCACAGATAGAGATTTTACAGCCTATATACCAAGGGTACCCCCTTTATAATTTCCCTCAGTTTGCCCCATATGACTTAAGACTGAGGTACAAGTAAAAAGTACAATATCTCACTAACCTGTACATATTTTTCCATCTGGTAAAAAGCACCAAGTCGACAATCCTTCTGCCTATAAAAAGAAGTATAAACCATTAACTAGATATGTTAAACACTATTTTTAATTATTTTTTTATTATTTTAATTCATTTTTTATGAAATTATTCAAATTAAAGTTTAAAAATAAAGAAAACTTAAATTCAAAATGTGTCAAAACATAATTTGTTTTCAACCTGCTCATTTAGGCTACATTTGGTAAACATTTCCTTCATGGCAGTGGTTAACTTCTCCATGTAATCAGTGGGTCATCCCAGTAATCTATCAAATGGGATTTAAATTTGATGTTGATACAAAGATCAAAGACATGTTTAATCCTGTAATAAGTGACAGCAAGATACACAAATGTGTACACAACACATACCAAAATATAACATAGAGGTGTTTATGGTATACACAACTCCATATAGAGAATATATGTCAGTTCAATTGGATGAATCTACATCTCATCAAGATCTTGTTGGCAGTAATTAGAAAGATGCACATATTACTTGTAAACAGTTATTATTACTGAGAAAACTCCTAAATAACATTGAGGAATATATTCTGTGTCAGATTTCAAGTCCATGAATGCAATGTCTGCAAACAGGCAACACTTGTCAAAACACAACATAGAAGAAAAAAAGGAATAAAATTCAATGACAATATATCTGATGGTCATTTGCTGATCTCTGCTACATTAACAACCATGAAAGATGAGGACAGCTGGAAGTTGCCTAACTTAAACTGTTAACTGTTTGGTGAAAGATTAAAGTGGCAACTTACAGTGAGAAAGGCCTATCTTCCAACAGAGTTGGAGGAATACCTCTGAGTCACACTGTGCGAAATTCCCAGAGTTGATGTGTGTGTGTGTGGGGGGGGAGAGGGTTGTATGGGGTTTGCTAATATTTGGTGCCTGTAATCCATGTTTCTTGCTACCTACAAGATCTCTGATATGAATATGAAAGAGAATTACATACTTATAGTCCTGGAGATAGTGGAAATGGAATGAAGAGAAAGTATTTGCTATGATGCAAATGTGACTGACAATAAACACAACAATGAGAAACCCTCAACAGTCAGATTAACTGTTGACTCAGTTAATCAGATTTTATTTGTCTCATTAAAGTTACAAATGCAAAAGGCATTTTGGAAATTCTTTGTGTGTGGAACAAACATCTGAGTTTTTACAGGTGATATGATTATTATTAATTTCATGTGGTTTTAGACTGATATAAAGTGAATTAATGCATAAATGATTTAAAGCATTGAAGATTTGAACTGAGGTCGAGATTTTGAATAAAAGCATGTAATTGTATCTATGTGAATTTCCTTTCTTCCATTTACATTTTATTGTATCTTGAAAGTTAATTTGCTCATAATTACCAGCTGTGTTAAATGAACCTCATCATATTTGGCATTGACTATTTGGCCTTAGTACTGACAAATCAGTCATTTTTTGCCTATATTTGCTCCAAAAGGTCTCAATTTTGTCGAAGAAATGGCATAACAATACAAGAGATGTTACCCAGCATTATCAGTATGATATTTATTTCAACCACATTTAGCAAGAAAAATAATAATTTTAATAATTAAAAAATTTATTAAAATTAATTAAAAAAATTATTTTATTTTATTAATAATTTAATAACATAAATTTGAAACAACCCTAATATTTGTACGTTGTTCATGAGTCAGCATGGAAAAAAAATGGGCTGATCCAGTCAAAATTGTAGCCACAGTGACGATTTAAAGTTCTTTGGTCAAATGTGAAAATGTCAGGTGTCAGGCATCAGCCTACTATTAATTCCGTTACTTGTTATGTATTAGCGTTAAAAATCGGCAAAAATCCAGAAAATTCACAATGCATAAATCCACCTGACATGTCAATATTTACCTTGTGGGACATTACCAGTGGAAGTCTTGACAGATGTTGACCATGGAAATTTCAAATTACCGCCACTGACAGCTGATTGGTGCTACAGAATGTCATTCAATTTGTAAACAGGGAGCCTTCTCACTCTTCACTGATCATGTCTTCATCCACCATGCTTTTTCCAAAGTGGCCCAAATCAACACCGGAAAGTACAGTTTGAAGACTCATCTGCAAGTTGAAATATCAGATGTATCAGAAATGCTGAAAAATCGCAGCTCATAAAATCCATAAAGATCTGCTCTCAAATTTCTAAACAATGTAGGTCGTGATTAATTGTGATCTGATGCCAGGATATGACCCTTTTGCCGGAACTATAGAACTTGACCTCTGTGACCTCCACAGAGTTATCTGCCCCTGAATGTGACCCAATTTGCACTTTTTCTACTACTCACCGACAAAGCGGTCTTAATGAGCACACATAGAAGCATAAAGATAGAGAGTACTTCAGTTACAGGTTAAATCTCGCTGCAGATCTGGTCTGAAGAGCCACTTCAATGAAGCCAGCATAATGTTTTCATATAAAACTATTGTGATGTGACTTTGAAATTCATGTGACATTATAATACATATTACTCTAAACTTTGTGACTTTCCAATACTCGTTATACTGAACGTTGCCGTTGCTGTTGTTACTATGTAACTCTCCGGTCTCGGAGGTAAACTTTTACGTTATAGAGTGTTATCGCGCGCGCGTTGTGTTTGCTGTTGTCAGATTTCTGTACTGGTGTGTTTACACCAGTTTGCACCAATAAAGTGCAAATATCTGACAGTAAAGACAGAGTTTTCTTGGTATTTTAACCTGGCGAACGTCCTGACTCGACGACCACTCAACATTTGGCGTCAGAAGTGAAATTCCTGAATGGAATATTGGATTTTGACAGTGTTTTGATGTGATCATCGAACGGGTCGTACTAAAAACTGCGCGGAACTGCGCAGAACTGCGCGGAGCTTAATTTCAACTGCGCGTGGATTATTTGATGGGGTTTTTTTTATTTGCTGACGAGCAGAATATTGATATTAATAAAACAGACAACAAAATCCGCAAAATGCGAATCTGTAGACTATATGTCGCTTGAAACGAGAGAGAACGAAATTCAAACGCGCGGAAATTATGTTTCACTGCCCGGAGATTCGCTTCGCTGGAATGGAATCGTTAATATTAGAGCACCTTATACCTTATTCGTTATCATTTCACTTGGAATCATTTGATATGCTTTCTCCAACTGAGTCGTATGTGTGGAATTTCAACTGTCCGTAAGTATATATAGGCGGGTATCAATTTTAACTGCGCGGAAATCGTGTTTCACTCCACTCAGATTCGCTTCGCTCGAACTAGAGTAAAACTTATTTTCCGCGCAGTTGGAACAGGCTCCGCTCAGTTAGATCTACTGTTATCTTGAAACAAGTCATCAAAGCACTTTGAGTTGTTTTGTATTAAACCTGATTAACACTAGCCAGTTCTTTTTCTATTATTATTTCTTTATACGGGGTTCAACAACAGATCCGGTCTGTTGAAAGTTGATGACACCCCCTGCATCATGATGACCCCATGCAAGTCACGATAACGAATGATGGGTGGTCAATTACTCGATTCTTGCGAATCTCTGGACAGAAAAACTTATTTTCCGCACAGTTACTTATTTTCCGCGCAGTTGAGATTCCGCGAAGAAAGATTTGTTATGGGAATTCGCATTTCCACAGTTGGTACATATTCGAACGAGTCTCAATTCAGTCTAACATCAAGTTTGACTGCCGGAGATTCAGTTCGCTTGAAATAAGGTTATGTATGAATTTGAACTGGATATAAATTTAAACTGCGCGGAAATCAAGTTTTACTTCCCGGAGATTTTCAACTGTCCGTTGAAGCTGCCATGGATTTCCGCGCAGTTAAACTTTATGCCAAATTTGCTTACGGGATCGATTTCCGCGCAGTTAAAATTTATACTCAATTTACGTTCGGACAGATACAATTCATACACATCCGACTTAATTCGAGCGAAGCGAATCTGAGTGGAGTGAAACACGATTTCCGCGCAGTTAAAATTGATACCTGCCAATATACTTACGGACAGTTGAAATTCCACACATAAGACACATTTCAAGAAAGCAAATATCCGTGGAGTGAAACTCGAATTCCGCGCAGTTGAAATTTATACCAAGTTCACGTTCGGACAGATGAAATTCATACACGCAAGCCTTTTCATACATATCAGACTTAGTTCAATCTAAGAGAATCTGCGTTGGGTGAAGCTACCATGGATTTCCGCGCAGTTAAACTTTATGCCAAATTTGCTTACGGGCTTGATTTCCGCGCAGTTGAAATTTATACCAAGTTCACGTTCGGACAGATGAAATTCATACACGCAAGCCTTTTGAAATTCATACACATCAGACTTAGTTCAATCCAGGAGAATCTGCGTGGGGTGAAGCTGCCATGGATTTCCGCGCAGTTAAACTTTATGCCAAATTTGCTTACGAGCTCGATTTCCGCGCAGTTAAAATTTATACTCAATTTACGTTCGAACAGATACAATTCATACACATCAGACTTAGTTCGAGCGAAACGAATCTGAGTGGAGTGAAACACGATTTCCGCGCAGTTAAAATTGATACCCGCCAATATATACTTACGGACAGTTGAAATTCCACACATAAGACTCAGTTGAAGAAAGCATATCAAATGATTCCAAGTGCAGTGAAATGATAACGAATAAGGTAGGATAAGGTGCTCTAATATTAACGATTCCATTCCAGCGAAGCTGACAATCTGTATACGCTGGTTCACAGTGTTTTCGTTCACAGCTACGGCCACGGTGAGATCTTTGAATGGTTCTCAAACAAACAGTTTATGTTTTATTTTTCCGATAATTCGGAAAAATTATAAAAGAAAAATATATATTTCTGGGGAAACGCCGATTTTTCATGCAGTCAAGCCAGAGAAAATTCGCTAAATACTTGTAAACTTCTTGATTGATGCATTGATATTCAGTTTCCAGATGTTGGTAGAATATTCGGAAAAGAAATATATACCCAGCTGCATCAAGTAACAATCCTCGTCATTTATCAACAGTGTATCACAGAACAATGATGCCCTGGTACACATGTAGTTTTTATTTCTTTCAGTAGTGAAACTGACAGGCTGTTTGTTGTTATTGTTGTTGTTGTTGTTATTGTTGCTATTAAAGTACTGGTATTGGTGATAGCGTACTGCTGAAGTTATATTGTAAATTTGGATTATCGGTACTGATATCGTCAAAAGTATTTGGATCACCCAGATATTAGAACAAGATGAATTGAATTGAATTGTTTATTCCACTGGGGTATTCACTGGTCTTGGAAATATATTCTCTTCTAACTGTTATTCATTCTCCTACAAAACAAAGGCCAAAAGCAATACAGGATTTGATTAGGATAAATATAAACTGTACATGTACATGTAGAGTAAAATATATTTTCAAAAATAATTAGCAGTGCTCGTGCTATTAATTAAAGAGTGCTATTCACTGCGAATGGCAAACATTTTAAAATGCAAATTTGGTATTCAGTAATGTTTAAATAGTACGGAATTTGGAATACATTATATCAGACTGATACCAGTACAATACAGCCTTCATGTATCTGAATTTTTTGCCATGGAATATTACTTGCTATATACATAGTCTGTTTCAGTAAGCTTATAGCATATCATCCTGGGTTCTAAGCTGAAGTGTAAGGTATTTCCTGGTTGTGTTGATGTTGTTCACAGCGAACAACATTATTTTCATGAATAATGGAATAGAGATATTTTAGAGAACCCGTATTTTATTATTCGAAGCTGATTGATAGCAGTTTTAAAGTTTTATTGTATTGCACAAAAATGAAATTCATGTTTCCTGTTTCTTCACCTACTCATTATCCAGTGTGAAGGAACAATACAAAATGAATTAACACTGGGTCAGTGGAAACACAAGTAATGCTTTTGAAGTCATACATGTAGGAGTTTCACTGAAATTTCTATTATTTTGAGCATTAGTGGGTCAGATTCCAGTGAATCTTGAGTAGGGTAAAATTAAAAAAAAAAAAAAAAAAAAAAAAATCCCATTATTTGAATTTCTGCAATCTTTCAATTTGCAGTTACTCTCTGTGATTTCAAAATCACTCCCCTGGAATTTCTGAGGAGAGCGATTGTTAGCTCACCTGTTATTGGATTGGGGTATATGCACAAATTTGTGCCCAATGTCTCCTTACCTTGTATAATAATCTAAAAAAAAAATAAAAAAATTGTATTTTCAAAATTTTATTGGAAACATGAATATATTTTTGTGATTGGCCGTGTGAACATTAATCATAAATAATGTATTCTCTATTAGATGTCCGAGACGGATCTAAAGAGGTTTTTGGAGAAGCGTCCATTGAAGGTGCCATCAGGGGACAGTAACTTCTCTGCAGTTCTTTTGTCCGATAGCAAGGGTTCATCTTTAAAAAGAGTCTATGAAGAGAATCAGCTGTTTTTAGAATTTCTTTGTGTTAGAGGGGGCACAGCAGCTGTTTGTGTTGACCTCCTGGAACAGAAGTTGTCTGATATTGTAGCTAAATATGGTAAACCAGTTTTTGTTTATGTTTGGATAGGCACTTGTGATATTACATCAAAAGTGTCACGTGGCCGGATTGATGTTCGAAAGTGGGGAGATAGGACTCCAGATAGAATTTGTGAACAGTATTGTAGGGCACGGGATATTGTTCTCGCCAGTAGTGGGCGTATTAAATTCATAGGGCTTCTAGCCTATTCAGAGCTATTTACAACAGTTTTAGAGGATTTTCCGCATCTGGTCAGTCATCAACATCTGATTTGGAGGTTCAGAGACAGATTTCAGTCATTAACACAAAGATAGTTGAGCTGAACAATAACCTTGGTTGTAGTACCCTTAAGTTTAATGCTGATCTAGTGAAGAGGAAAAGGGGAAAAACACATTGAATTTTCAACTTCTTTATGATGGTTTGCATCCTGGTGAGCTATTGGCACGTAAGTGGTTGAGAAGATTACTGCTTGATATCATCACTGAGTGTTTTACAGGGCAGACTGATATCATTTCCATTGATCAGCAGGAATTTGTAGCTTTTGAGTATGATGAACAACGGAAGTGGGGTTGTCCCAGTGAGGCTGGTGGGGGAGAATCTAATGCCATTGGTGGTTTGATGGACATGTTCTCTAAATTGGTGAAAAAGCTTGATAAGTCTCAGGAAAAGCTTTCTGAAGGCATGTTGTCATTACAAACGTGTATGAAGGAAGAGTTTAAGGCTTTTAGATTACCTTATTCTCAGTCAGGTTTGTCCACCAGTTATATGGAGGATTCAAGTGACATTAGGTCTGGTAACTCACAGTCTGGATTAGCTTCCAATTCTGTGGAACAAACAGGGGGTATGGAACCAGGGCCGTATCCAGGGCCATTATGAAGCCGGTATACCGGTAATATGGGCGCCCAAATTCAGGCGCCCAAACTCCAGGTCAAAAACATCTTTTTTGGCTGCTTAACCTTACTACATTAAACTGGAGTTCAACTGAAGCCTTCTTCAAACTTTGTAATTCAATACAGTGTCACGACCGCTATCATAACTTCTGAGTTCAATACACATCGAACACGCGTTGCTGGCAACGCTTTATGCATTACATACTTTAAATGGCATTGCATTGACCCCTCTAGTAGGCAATGATCGCTGTGCTACGGTGGTTTTCGCCTGATCTTCCTACAGCAATCAAAAACTTGAGAACAACCGATGTGTGGGGAATGCGCTATATCGTTGGCAACAACAACGACCACGTGTTGGAGAGAACATCAGGATTACGCGAAAACAGGAAAATATACACCCTGGCACTGATTAAAGCACTGAAATGGTATTTTCGAGGATCCAACAAACGCTGATGTAAGTCAACAGCATCGGAGATTCTGTGGTTTTTGTGCAGCAGCAACAAACATCAAATTTACGTGCAACAACAACAACAACAACGTCGAATACCGGTGTCCCCAAAAAATCTCTGGATACGGCCCTGGGAACATTCAGGGGGTGTGTACGAGTCTGGAGAGGACAACAATATGCCCACACTAGTAAGAGTTGATGATAGGGGTGTATTTGGACCAGAGTTAAACATCATTGACCGACAACAGAGAAGGGCACCAAATTTTTTGACCGGTCAGAGCTCTGGACCCAGAAACACTCCATCTCCACGTTTGAATCCAGCCCCAACATCTTCCAGTACGCCTCATCCAAAGTTACCAGTCTATGATGGTACTGAGGAGGTTGAAATTTTCTTTGCTCCTTTTGAAAGGCTGTCATTTCGGTATGCTTGGGGAGAACAAGAGAAAATGGATCGGCTGTACCAGTGCCTCAAGGGTAAGGCTATCCGATATATTTACTCCCTCCCTAGGGAAGTTTGCCAGAATTACAGTGCCTTAAAAGGTAGTTTCATAAATCGCTTTGGCAGGAAGGAGCCACCCACAACTTCAAGAAGGAAACTGAGTGAGCTCCAGCAAAAGGGGGAGACAAATGAAGAATTTGCTGAAGAAGTGCGACGTTTAGTCTCCAGGGCTTATCCCGGGGTTGGTTTGGACATGCAGGATCAGCTGGCAGCTGAGGCCTTCTTGCGTGGCTATAAAAAGACACATATAGCATATGAGGTAATGAATAAAAATCCAAGCACTTTGAATGAAGCATTAGATCTCGTCACATTTCTCGAACATAATTATCGAGCCACTCTCGGTAAGGATAATGATAACGGTCGTAAAGACCGCATGCGCCGGGTGAGCTGGGCAGATGAAGCAGAGAATCATTCTGATAAAGAAGTTCTGCACACACAAAGGGTCCAGACACCAACATATGTGACTGCTGATCAGCTTGATGAAAGACTGAAGAAATTGGAGTCTATGATATCAAAGCTGCATGTGCCAGAGGGTCAAGGATCACACAGCGGAGGGAGAGCACAAACTAAGCCATATGGACAACAGGATCGGACAGGATGCTTCGAATGTGGTGAAGCTGACCATTTTAGGAGGGACTGTCCAAGGCGATCCCGGTCTCCCAGTCCTAGACCTCTCAGTCCTAGATCTCTTAGTCCTAGACCTTCCAGTCCTCGACCTCAAAGGGGTAAGTTTGATTTCGGTGGCTCTCGACATACAGATGGTTCCAATACAGTCAGCCCAAATTCCACTATAAAGATCACTCGTCTTGAGAGTACCAATAGGAGCATCATGATCCCTATTGTTGTAAACGGGCTGAAGACTCAGGCTGTGGTTGACACTGGTGCAGATGCCACCATCCTTTCCACTACTATAGCTAAGGAAGCAGGGGTTGAAGTGGATGTTCCCTCCACTTGTCGGTTACTCAATGCAGAAAGCGGTGCAGAGATGGAGGCAGCTGGTGGAGTCACTGCGACTCTCCATATTGCCGAACAGAGCTGGGATTGGCCAGTCTATGTAGCTCCCATAAGGGACCATGTTCTTTTGGGAATGGATTTTCTTAAGGAAGTAGATGCCACTGTGCTGGCAAGACAGGGAGATTTGTTTATCGGGAACACTTTGATTGTTGGGCAAGCCAGTACTCGAGGTGAGGTAGGGATTTGTAGTAGGGTTACGGTTAAAGAGGATGTCATCATACCACCATCGAGTGAGCTGATTATTGCAGGACGTGTTGACAGCCCTGTAGGGGGTAAAACTGCTGTCTTGGATCCAGGATCCTTACCTGGAGATCTTCATGTCGGGGCAGTCCTTGTTGAAATGAATCAGGAAGTGCCTATTCGTGTACTCAATTTGAGGGATACACAGGTACAGTTGAAGAAAAACATGCATAGATCTGGGTAAACTGGTGGAAGTTGAAAATATGCCAGAGGTCAGTCAGGAGGACACAGCATCTCCAGATAATGTACTTTCATCACCTGATCAGGAGCTGTTTGAACCACATACTGGACCATCACAGTGTGACAGTGTGCCAGCACACTTGGCAGATTTATTCCAACGTTCTTGCAAAGATTTGGATAGTGAGCAATATGATGCTATTGCTCAATTCCTTTGCAAACACAGTGATGTATTTGCCAGTTCTAAATCTGATTTAGGGTGTTTTGTTGATGTTTCACATACCATAAACACAGAGGGGATGAAACCAGTGAGGCAGTCTGCGAGACGCACACCATTAGCCTTCCAATGGGAGGAGGAGAATCACCTAGCTAAAATGTTAGATTCTGGTGTAGTTGTTCCATCAAGTTCTGAATGGGCATCTCCAGTCGTCCTTGTAAGGAAGAAGGACGGCGGAGTGCGATGGTGTGTCGATTATCGAAAGCTGAACGATCTTTCAGCCAAAGATGCTTTTCCTCTTCCGAAAGTAGAAGACTGCTTGGATACTTTTGAGTGGTTCCTCTTACTTTTCCACATTGGATTTGATGAGTGGTTATTATCAAATCGCTATGGATCCTAATGACCAAGCTAAAACTGCGTTTATCACACGGTATGGCCTCTTCGAGTACACTCGAATGCCTTTCGGGCTCTGTAACGCCCCTTCCACATTCCAGCGTGCCATGCAGTTAGTGTTCAGGGGTCTACAGTTGGACATAGCACTGATATATTTGGATGATGTGATCGTGACGGGAAAAACTTTTGCTGAACACTTGAACAACCTCGAAGAAGTGTTCAAACGACTGCGTCAATTCAATTTGAAACTCAAGCCAAAGAAGTGCAATCTTTTCCGTCGAAAGGTTCCTTTCTTAGGACACGTGGTTAGTCAACAAGGTATTCAGACGAACCCGGAGCTCATCAAAGATGTTCAAGGGTGGCGGGTTCCAACTAATGTTAAGCAACTTCAGTCATTCTTGGGCCTTACAAACTACTATAGAAGGTTTGTTGTCAACTATGCCAAAATTGCATCACCCCTACATGCTCTCACAAGGAAAGGTGTGTCATTCATATGGGAAAAGGAGCAACAAGGTGCCTTTGAGCAACTGAAAGAGAAACTTATATCAGCTCCCATTCTTGCATATCCAACAAAGGATGACATCTTCATTCTTGATACAGATGCCTCCAACATTAGTATAGGCGCTGTTCTTTCCCAAATACAAGATGGGCAAGAAAGAGTCGTAGCATATGCAAGTCGGAGATTAGGTCCAGCTCAGGAACGTTACTGTGTCACTCGTAAGGAGCTTCTGGCTGTGGTAGCATTTACAAACCATTTCAAACATTACCTTTTGGGACAACATTTCCTCTTAAGGACTGATCATGGTAGTTTGGCATGGCTCTTCCGGTTCAAATCTCCTCAAGGTCAGCTTGCACGATGGCTCGAAGAATTGAGTCAGTATTCTTTCATTATTCAGCATAGGGCAGGAAAGTCTCACAGTAATGCTGATTCACTTTCTCACATTGCTTCAGATGAAAAATCCTGTGACTGCTACAATGCCAGCAACAGTGTTGAAACTCTACCTTTTCTGGGTTGTGGTCATTGTAGGAAAATCCACGAGCACTGGGCCAAGTTTGATGCAGATGTTGACAACATTGTGCCACTTGCTGTGCGTCGAGTGAGTACAATGAAAGACAACCAAACAGAAGGTCTTTCTTGTAATTGGTTGGATACATTCAGTCCTAGTGATATCCAGAAGGCTCAAATGGATGACCCTGAACTAAGTGTCCTGCACCAGTGGATTCAGACACAGAATAAGCCAGGGAAAGATGAGATCCGTGCAGAAAGTCCAGCATTGAGGAAGTACTGGTTGATCTTTGATCAGTTTCAGTTGGTAAATGGCATACTATACTTCGCCTGGGTCAATGATGTTGGGCTCAGGTCACTGCGACTTGTTGTTCCATGAAGTCTGCGAAGGAGAATCCTGGATCTTTGTCATTCCATGCCATATTCCGGACATCAGGGGATTGGAAAGACACTTGAACGGGTCAAACAAGGTTTTCACTGGTTTGGGATGTCCTCTGATACTGAGCATTTTGTGAATGGCTGTTCCTCTTGTGGTTCAGAAAAGAAGGGAACTCGGCAATGCAGAGCTCTGATGCAGTCCTATTATCACGGTCCACCAATGGACAGAATCCAACTTGATGTACTCGGACCACTTCCTGAGAGTTCGAGTGGGAATCGCTATGTTTTGGTCATTGTCGATCAGTTTACCAAATGGGTAGAAGCATTCGCCATACCACATCAAGGGAGTGAACCCATAACCCAAAGATTAGTAAATGAATTCATTGCAAGATTTGGTGTTTCATTAGAATTACACACTGATCAGGGTAGCAATTTCCAAAGTTTACTGTTCAATGATGTTTGCAAGTTATTGCAAATAGCTAAAACTAGAGCAACACCGTATCACCCTGCATCAAATCGACAGGTAGAGCGATTCAACCGTACCGTTCTACAGATGATAAGATGTCATGTGGATCAAAGCCAAAGGAATTGGGATGAGCACTTGCCCCTCCTTCTGGCTGCATATCGTAGTACCCCTCATCAGGCAACAAAATGCACTCCCAACAAGCTTATGCTCGGAAGGGAAGTTCATCTGCCGTATGACGTGCTATATCGAGACTTAGAAACATTGCGTGAAAGCAGTGACATTCCAACATATTTGGAAGATCTTCAGGATAGCTTGGAGCGGTCTCATGACATTGCGAGAACTTTCTTGAAAGATGCCCAGCGGAGGCAGAAGAAAGTTTATGATGTCAATGCTGTGGGGAGACAGTATCAGTTAGGTGACCTTGTCTATGTTGCAGTCAGTGCTAAGAAGAAGGGTAGGTGCCCAAAGTTACAGAGCGTCTGGCAGGGACCATATGTTATTATCAGGGTCTTGGGGCCAGTATTGTATGAAGTACAGAATAATAAGCAGAAGAAAATTCTGCATTTTGAGAAATTAAAGCCATACAAGGCCGAGTGGATTCCTGGGTGGGTGAATCGAATACAACCATCAGCTGTTGTCCAGAACGATATGGTAGATAAGGCACAACAAACAGACTCTACTGCAACCGAAGATACAAATTTGTTGGTCAATGATATTGGCCAAGAGAATATGCAACATGTGACACCTTCGTTGAGTCCACTGCGGATTCAAACATCATCAACGGGTCTACAAGTTCAGCATGCGAGTCCACTGCGGACTGCGCTAAGAGGCGACCAGGCAGCTGAGGAACGTGCTGGAACATCTCTACAGCCAGTGACCAGTGGTCATTCAATCCAGGCAGATGATGCTCATTTGGCGCGAACTAGGCATGGGCGTTTATTGAAACCACCAAAGCGTTTCGATCTGTGATAGATGTTTCGAGTGGAATCGAAACTTACTGAACGGGAAACAGTGTGATGTGACTTTGAAATTCATGTGACATTATAATACATATTACTTTGTGACTTTCCAATACTCGTTATACTGAACGTTATCGTTGCTGTTGTTACTATGTAACTCTCCGGTCTCGGAGGTAAACTTTTACGTTATAGAGTGTTATCGCGCGCGCGTTGTGTTTTGCTGTTGTCAGATTTCTGTACTGGTGTGTTTACACCGGTTTGCACCGGTGTTTACGCCGGTTTGCACCAATAAAGTGCCAATATCTGACGGTAAAGACAGTGTTTTCTTGGTATTTTAACCCGGCCAACGTCCGGACTCGACGACCACGCAACACTATCTTCGCATGTCATAAGCCAAATAAACAAATTGTTCAGAGACAGACGGGATACCGACGGATATTTTGTAAATACTAATTTCGTCTAATTTTCTCTCTCCTTTGAGAAGAGTGGGCATCGCGTAACAAAGTCAATTTCATCTTCAACTTCGTCCAAAGAACAATTACCACATATTCGGTCCTCTGGATGTTTCATTATGTATCAACCATCTTCAATTTCCAATTGGTTAGAGCTATTGGTGCATACCTTGTGTAATTCATGTATCTGTAAGTGTTGTATACGGCCTCTCTGTGGGCGTTTTATACAATAAATTGAATTGAATACCTGTTGTAAAGAGCTATTTAATACCTGTAATATCTCAGCTGTATATCTTAGAGCAGAATTATACTACCGGTATGCTCATACGTTATTTTATTTTCACTATGTGAGTGTAAATTCTTGCTATGACGTACATATGAATGTGTTTTCACTTTTACCGTTTAGGGTATTTACAGTGTTATGCTGTTCATCTTGTTCGTCGGCTCGTGTTCTTAAAAAAACGACAATAAATAAATTTTGATTGACTGACTGAAAGAAACAGTTCTGTGTACGCTTCTAGGATCTGCCTATTTCACTGGATGTACAGCCCCCCCGGAAAGATTCCCCCCGGCAATAGTCCCCCCTGGAAAACTCCCCCCGGAAATTATCTCCCCCTATATGTAAATCATACATATATGAGCACCATGAAGTACAATCAGTAATATTATATATATGCGTATATTAATTTACTTGTACCTAATACATCGACCAACGGACTGAAGTGTCTCTGCGATCGTTTTCACACCATCTCTGCGGTCGACACAAATCTTCTGCAGTCTTTCCTGTAAATTTTTGGTGACTCTTTTCACTCGATTTCGCTGTCGGTGTCCGGCCGCATCTTGGAGGAGAGCGGTGGCAACAAGGGCATGGTCTTTCCTCAGGTTGTCGATTGTGGGCCACACAGTTGGATGTATTTATTATTAATATGGAATTTAAAAAAAAATAAAAATAAATTCTCTTAATGAAGATATATACTTGTAAAATTATGTCTGTTTTATTTAAACTAATTTATTGGAAGGAGTTTACCATTAAATTTGATTGGGGAGGGGAACTGTCGCTATATGTCTAATTTTCAGTATGTATTTTAATAAACCATGAATGTTCATTTTTCGGAGTTTCACTTAATACGCCCTACTGAATCGACAAGTATGATTATAGGTGAATGCACCAGTCCATTTGTCATGCGACCATGAACTGTAGGTTGGATCACTTCACATTGAAGCCGCATAACAGCTGCAATGTTATAATGAGGCAACATATGATTATATATCAGATATGTCGACAGCCCATGGTGGCTACCATTTGTCTTGGCAGCAGTCCATTTGGCGAATCATTGGATCAGACGATGTGCTCTCTGTGCATCATTCACAAGTGCATGTTGACCTACCATGGACTGTCGATCGGTCCGATGATGATACCATGGACTGTCGTAATATCAGACAGACAGAGAATAAACTATTAATGGTTCATATTCCTCTTAAACACACACAAGTGGAAGGAATCGAGAGATGAATGAGTCAGTGATACATGAGGCAGGTAGTAATAAGTTCGCACGTGTTCATTTTGTGCTCATTTCCTCACACTATAATTCGATGCTAATACCTACCATGGACTGTCTACCAACACCTAAAAATATCTCTCGCCGCAAAAATGTTTAAAATTTTTGTTAACTTCAAATAGTAATAACCCTACATTTGGTGACAATATAGTACTGTAACGTGTACGAGCAGGACCAGTCGTGGTGTTTACGAGAAAACGAATCAATAACCGGGATTGCCCACTGGCATTCTGGCCGTCACCGTCGTTAACCCCTTCACTAGTAGAGATCCGGGGCTCGAAGAGATGATCACAACCCTACAAGGATGACTGACGCCAATGTAAAGGTCTATTATGGTATATTCTGCACAAATAGTATACGCGGTTACAAATAATAGCGTAGAACCGCGTGGCTTAGACAGAATGTCTAAGGAGATGTAACGTTAGGATATTTACATATATGTACAGACACTAGGAGAGTGTACGCAAATAAACTTGATGTATATATACACGTGATATGAGAGAGTGTGTGCATATAAAGTTAACGGATACGCACACTTGGTGTGTGCATATAAGGTTAACGGATACGTACACTTGGTGTGTGCATATAAGATTAACGGATACGTACACTTGGTGTGTATGTGGATAATAGAAGAGAATGTGTGCAGTTTAAGCTTGATGTTATATGGCAATAATATATATATGAGAGTGTATGCATATAACTTTATAGTTAATATAGTGCTTTATGTCTATGCGCGATAAGGGCGGCCTGGCTGCTGGCCCTTCTCTTCTGGGGATAAGGGCGGCCTGGCCGCTGGCCCTTCTCTTCCTCCGTCGTTGGAACGTTACGGATGTAACGCTCTCTCCAGGGATGGCACCCCGTCGTTGGAACGTTAAGGATATAACGCTCTCTCCAGATCCGACACCCAGTCGTTGAGACGTCAAGGCCCGTTGGAACGTTACGGCGGTAACGTTCTCCCCCAATATATATATACCCACAGGCGTTGGAACGTCACGGCAGTGACGCTCTCTCCAGATATGGCCCAAAGTCGCTGAAACGTCACGGCCCGTTGGAACGTTACGCGGTAACGCTCTCTCCAGATACGACATCCAGTCGTTGGAACGTCACGGCGGTGACGCTCTCTCCAGAGACGTGGCAACCCGGCGTATTCTTCACCCCCAGTCGTCGGAGCCTGACCCTAACTTGTCAGCTCACCAGTCTGCTTCCCGCACAGGTACGTATAGCCCGGCGTCTCAACCCTCACGGCTGCTGCGACCCGTCTATAGGCACGGCCTGTGACTACACGACTTCATGACGATCTCTCAGGTAAGTATCACGCACCACTCAACTCTCAGGGACCGTCAGGACAATTACTTGGGTATATCTTGTATTACCATTTCATCTGGTACCGATGAAACATCATTACTGCATGTCGACTGTCGTTGGCGACCCTCTGCGACCCGGTCGCAAGCCTCTGCGACCTTTGGCGACCCGGTCGCAGGTCTGTAGATTTCACGTTTAGTCAACGTTTCTCGGGAGGGGAAGTCTGTCTGTGCTGTGCCTTGTCTTTTCTTTACTGTCTGTAACTTGTATCTTGTCTTTGACCCTGTCTGTTCTTTACCGCTGTAATCTGTGCCTTGGCTTGACTGTACAGTCTGTAAATCTTGTTACCACTTTTACATCGGTAAAACGAAGCCCGCCTGCACCGTATCTGTGTGGTCTGTGATCTGTATGTCTTGTCTTTTCCTGTGTTGTCTGTGCTCTGTGTTTCTTTATTTAATGTGTGATAAATACACATATCCTTCTTGTGGGATCTGTGTTCTGTAGCTTTCTTGACTGTATAATCTGTGATCTGTATGCCTGGACTTGTACTGTACTGTTTATGATCTGTGTGTCTTGATTTGCTTGTAATGTGTGATAAATACACATATCCTACTGGAATCTGTGTTCTGTTTGTTTCTTGTGTGCTCTGTGTGCTGTATCTTTCTGTCCTGTAAGATCGGTGATCTGTACTTGTCTCTTTCCAGCTGGACGCCGTTCGTGTAGCCGTCTGCGACCTTTTTGCTGGGCCCCCGGAATACACGATTTACCGACGTTTCTTGAGGAAAGCAGCACGCCCGCCTGTAACTTGACTTTCTCCGCCCGGCTGTAATCACGGTGCTCGTTCTCGCCCGTATAGCGTTGCACGGCCGGCTGCGTCGTTGTATTATGGCAGTGGGAGTTTGGCTTATTTCTCTCTGTATTTAGTGCAGTTGCATATTTCTGGGGGTGGAGGGAATCCCTAACTTTTGCCATATACCGCTTCACGGTCAACAAAATCGACCATAAATATTGTGGCTTTAGTCCCAGTGCAGCGGGATAGCACAGCAATAATGTCGAAATTATCAACCTACTGGTATAGACCTAAAAGCCTTATTTTATACTGAAGTTAGACCATGCAAGTTGCCTGAATGTATGGCAAGCCAAAGTGCTTTTTATTCCGAATTTCCGATATCGGGAATTCGGAAATTGCAATTCCCGATATCGGAAATAGAATTTCCGATATCGGGAATTAGAATTTCCGATATCGGAAATTCAGTGACAATTTTCGATATCGGAAATAGAATTTCCCATATCGGGAATTCAATTTCCGATATCGGGAATTCAATTTCCGATATCGGTAATTCAATTTCCGATATCGGGAATTCAATTTCCGTTATCGGAAATAGAATTTCCGATATCGGGAATTGAATTTCCGATATCGGGAATTCAATTTCCGATATCGGGAATTCAATTTCCGATATCGGAAATTGTCTCCGAATTTCCGATATCGGAAATTGCAATTCCCGATATCGGAAATTCAATTTCCGATATCGAAAATTCTAATTTCCGATATCGGGAATTGCAATTTCCGTTATCGGAAATTGAATTTCCGATACGGTCGAGAATTCAATTTTCGATATCGGAAATTGAAGGTCATGAATTTCCGATATCGGAAATTTTAATTCCGATATCGGGAATTCAATTCCCGATATCGGAATTTCTCGAATAAAAAGCACTTTGGCTTGCCATATGAATGTGCTACGGGCAAACACATGTCTCATTACAGTATTACAAAATACCCCACAACTATACTAGACACGCCACACTGTCGTGTTTCCTAAACTATAGTATAACCACAAACACGTTTCCACACCGAAAATGCGAGCTGGCAAATTCTCATTGGATTGGCGTGTTTTTACAGGTTACACTAGCTACAGGATGGTACAAGCTTTTAGACTCCCAGGCCAAAAACAACTGCATTTACGGCCCAACCGTAAATTACGCCGAAATCGAAAGTTACGGGCTGTACCTGGACGTGTTCCTCCAGCTCTGTCTTTCTGGTCTCTCCCCGGTCCCTCCGTCTGCTCGAGCTTATGGATGGATGGATGGATGTACTTGGGCACTCCATCGCACCGCGATGGGCACAGGTCGTGCGAACACGCCGTGCAACCCGTTTCCCCCAACCCGCCCTACACATGATCCCTCTTAACAGTGTCACATAGACAATGTTTAATCCCCACATTCCTATTAAACAATATACATTCTCTTAATTCCCATAACTACAGACGTATCACATAATATTTCCATCTGTCAAGCCCCCTCATTCTCTCTTAATTCCCGGATCGATTCTTAGTGGCAACTTAATTATCACACTGGACACTCATAATTAAATCTCCCAATAGCCACTCATCCTCCCCATTCACTCAACATTTAATATTTCACCCTATTTCCCGAAATCATAAATCCAGTGCCATGGAAATTTCACCCAGTATTTCTCATTTTCCTCAATGCAATATCCCACTTTTTTCCCCTTATACAGAGTATACCGTACAAACGCGTTCCCCCACACCGCCCTACACATGCTCCCTCGTACCAATAACGCATAGCCATCGGTAATTCCCCCTTATATCTTATTTACATCTTTTTCCGTTTCATCTAGTCCTGATCAGGTCCCTAGTCTTACCTCTATTTCTCTTAATCATCTCTATATATTCACCAATTATTTCACCCATTTCTCTTCATTTTCCCCGAAAATACCCCAGTATTTCCCGTCACTTTGCCTATTTCCTGAAATCATAAAACCAGTGCCATATAAATATCACCCAGTATTTCTCATTTTCCTCAATACAATATCCCACCATTTCTCATTCACTGTGCCTAATCATACAGATTATGACACATGCTCCCTCATACCATAGCCACTGACAATAAAATTTGTTCCCCTTGATATATTCCCATTCCGTCCTCTATTTCCCTTAATCGTCTATAACTTATAGGCTACCTCGGTATTTTCACACATTCATATACCGGTACATATATATTGTGGGAGAGAGTTGCAGTTCCTACAATTTTATATGGGGTAGAAATAGTGGAACTTGATGGGAAAACACTGGCAGTATTGGATTTGTTGGAACTACAGGCAGGGAGATGGATACTAGGGGTGAACCGTATGACTGCAATAGAAGCGATTTATGGAGAACTTGGTTGGAGCAAGATGGCTGACAAAGTAGGAATATTGAATAAACTACTATGGGCGTCTGGTTGGAATGGAGGGGGATAGATGGGCAAAAACTGCTTGGGAGGAAGGTCTCAAAACAGAGAAAAAGACTGGGTGGTTCAAGGAAGTAGAAGCGATAAGCACAAACTATGATGTTAATCTAATTGAAACCGGAAACAGCGAGAGAAGATGGGAAAAAATGGTTTCTGTTAAAGTGGATGAAAAGTGGGTAGAAGAGTGGAAAGATGGGATGGAATGTAAGTCATCCTTGTTTATATATAAGAAGAAAGAGGGTCCATGGAAAGAGAGATATGTAGACTGGGCGGGTGATTTTTCTTGGCTGGCGAAGGCTAGGACAGGGTCGTTGGTCACAAGGAATAGGATGAAACGAAGTCTGGAAGAGAAAAGGTGTAAAACGTGTGGGGTGATGGAAGATATGAAACATGTCTTGTTATATTGTGAAAGGTACAGGGCAAGGAGGGACGAGTTGAGGGGTCAGTTGATAGCTTCACATAATGAAATTAGATGGGGAATGATATGTGGGGATGATGAAGATCTAGCCTTATCAGACTTGTTGGGGCTTGGTGGTAATACTTTGGATAAGACAGAGAGCCGTATCGTATCCAACTTTGTGCAAGATGTGTGGACCATTAGAGCGGATATTGAGGGGTTGGGGGAGGCAGAACTGCTGTAGAATGTTAATGTGACAAGACTTTACACTAGGTGCAATGTGAATGATTACTTTGTGAAATGGTTCAACAGTGAAAAGCTGGAGAGGACGGGGAGCAATAGGATACTTAAAAATGTAGGACACAAGGATGAGGATTACCAGGGTGTTGGGGGCAGGTACAATTATTAAAGAAAGTGGGTTGGAGAGAAATTCGATGGGTGATATAGTAAATGCTGGGTGAATGAGGGAAGATGAGTGGATATTGGGAGATTTAATTGTGAGTGTCCGTGGTGATAATTAATCAAGGTTGCCGCTAAGAATCGGTCCGAGAAGAGAGAATGAGAGGGCTTGACAGATGGACATATTGTGTGATACTTCTGTAGTTATGGGAATTAAGAGAAGGCATATTGTGTAATAGGAATGTGGGGATTGAACAGTGTCTATGTCCTACATGATCTGGG
This sequence comes from Hanleya hanleyi, assembly GCA_036873755.1. Taxonomy (NCBI): domain Eukaryota; kingdom Metazoa; phylum Mollusca; class Polyplacophora; order Lepidopleurida; family Hanleyidae; genus Hanleya; species Hanleya hanleyi. Next base: position 1,887 of record JAVTVY010052202.1, on the reverse strand, counting down.
TAAATAAGCACAAGGGAAACTACTGGGATATTTGATTGAGGAAATAAGAGGGAATACTGGGTGGAATTAGTATGGCATTGGATTATATGACCTTTAGTGAGCGGATATATAATGGGATATTTCATTGAGGAAAATGAAGGGAAATACTGGTTGAATAACTGGTGTATATGTACCGGTATATGAATGTGTGAAAATACCGAGGTAGCCTATAAGTTATAGACGATTAAGGGAAATAGAGGACGGAATGAGAATATATCAAGGGGAACAGATTTTATTGTCAGTGGCTATGGTATGAGGGAGCATGTGTCATAATCTGTATGATTAGGCACAGTGAATGGGAAATGGTGGGATATTGTATTGAGGAAAATGAGAAATACTGGGTGATATTTATATGGCACTGGTTTTATGATTTCGGGAAATAGGCAAAGTGACGGGAAATACTGGGGTATTTTCGGGGAAAATGAAGAGAAATGGGTGAAATAATTGGTGAATATATAGAGATGATTAAGAGAAATAGAGGTAAGACTAGGGACCTGATCAGGACTAGATGAAACGGAAAAAGATGTAAATAAGATATAATGGGGAATTACCGATGGCTATGCGTTATTGGTACGAGGGAGCATGTGTAGGGCGGTGTGGGGGAACGCGTTTGTACGGTATACTCTGTATAAGGGGAAAAAAGTGGGATATTGCATTGAGGAAAATGAGAAATACTGGGGACACCCTAGTTCAAGTTTCAAGTTTCCTAAGTTCCCTAGTTCCAAGTTCCCAAGTTTCAAGTTCCAGTTCCGTAGTTCCAAGCTCCAGTTCTCCCAAGCTCCAGTTCCCCCAAGCTTCGCCTCCAAAGTTCAAAAGCTACAGTTCAAAAGCTCCCAGACCCAAAGTTCCCAGATATGATACACACCTGGTTGTTTAAGAGGCATAACACATATGCCATTGTCAATCAGCCCTTATTATAATGTTACTTATTACTGTCTAGCCTCTTCAACACATGTTTTGAATTGTTGTGGAGCTCACTGATTATATTACAGATTAAATAAGCCGCATCTAACACCTACTGGAACCAATTTTTTGGGGGGATTAGAAGCTTGTGAAAACATCCTTCAGGATAGCACAGATCGGCCATGGAAAATAACTTTAAATGGAAGGAAGTCCTGTCCATCCTCTGTAGAGGAACCTAGATTACACACTTCCGTCTTATAATTTTAAAATCGATCTGTTTCTTTTGTCGTGAAACTTCGCTCACAGAAAGTGACCATCCTTCTTCTCTCTCAAATTCAAATGCCCATCTTATCAGATTTTTGGATGAATGAATATGCGCCAGGATAGCTGTGGGATCAGGGAAAGTAAGTGAGGAGTAGAGGGGGTACATTACCATGCCTTTATGCAGAAATAATTGGATGATTTGCTAAATATTCTGTTGAAACAGAACTTTTTGAGCTATGTGTGTACTAACAAATGTAATATCGTGGTATTGGACTGGGGCTATTCGGTCAACACATCGGCAATAAGCCGATGATATGCCACTGAACTTTCTCTTACAAACATCACAAATGGGAACGATCAGATTTCTTGTATACATCAAATACCCGTCTTGTTCCCCTGATGATTCGGACTGTCGCATTGACCCTCTTGATCACTAGATACCCCATATATATCGAATTACCGCGATTCACTTACACATCAGCAGCCAAAATTAGAGGTATCTATGAATGGACGGCAATTAGTTTCATTTTAAAGATTTCTCAGTTATGTAATTCATATAATCGTCAGCATTGTTTAGATTTTTTACCCCTCGGCCAAATTTTGGCCGAAGGATAGTCTTGTCGTCATATACGTCCGTCCGTCCATCACACCTTTCTCGTTACCCAGATATCTTTAGAGCTT
>JAVTVY010052201.1:0-27084 GCA_036873755.1 Hanleya hanleyi | reverse complement strand
TCCCCTGTCTCTGGACAAAACCCGTCTTACCGTACCAGTAGGCTGGATTATATTTACCTTTCAATCCTGTGCGAAGAAGTGTCGTTTTTGCTCGATGCAGTCACTTTTATACCCATCAGGTCAACGCTCACATGACGTCGTGTTGCCCGTATGAACAATCACACTTTCCCGCAGCGCCATCTGCACTATCCAGTCAAAGACAACTCACACCATTGTACAGTTTAGGGACGATAACTCCAATCGTTATCACCGAGCAGACTTTGGGGGAATTCCCGACTTCTAGTTTCATTTTCGTTACCGCTAATTACATCGCCGTATATTGTCTTCACAGTTTCTTTGTCAACGGGAACATTATGCAGTAGTCTCTATTGATAGCACAGACCAAGAATGGACACAAATACTAGTCATATATCCGTCGTATACCCGTATTTATGCTGAGCGTTGTGGCATCATGTAGACCCCGATTTTCGTCACATTTCTGGGTTGGCGTGCACTCTTCGTTCCAGACTTGCGCTTCGGTTCGGGCTTGTGTTTAGTCCTGATTTAACGTTTAGGGGATACCAATATTCGTTACACATGTATAGCTGCAAAATGAAATGCTGATAGTTCAATTTTGGTTTAATGTCACACTCAAGTTTATTTCTCTCATACGGTGACGGACAGTTTCGTTGGTGGAGGAAGCCGGAGTACCCCGAAGAGAACCGCCGCCCGTTCGCAAGTAACTGGCAAACTTTCACACATGCAGCATGTCGGTAATTCAGTAGAATATCGAAGCGTATATGTTTGATATGGTGATATTGCACGATACATGACATGGCTTTACGCAAAATATCACATGGTATTGCCCTAGACTTTGTAAAAAAAATGATAAGAAAGAATTAATAGGCAAAATAATTGTTTTTACGTCTTTGGTACTGTCCCCACAACCATATCACTACCATATAGTTACTGCGCTCCTTAAATTAGCGGAGCTTGTCTGTATATCAACTTGTCATGAACCACATAAAATCTGTTCCTTGAATAGCGATAACTTCGTTTACCGGGTATATTATTTACATCAGCATCCAAATGAAAGCAAATGACAACTGCTAATAGCCGAACCGTAGCATGGTTCAAATGAATATACAATGTTGAAAATTTCCGGGCGAGTTTAAATTTCATTTCTTACATTTTTGTCACCAGCGATGTTTTTGGTCGATTTAATCTTTTGGCGAGGTAGGCCTATATCAGGATACGTTCAGTCTGTTCGCTGAGTGTCTCGCGAATAATAGGCCGAACCAGGAAAAGAACAAAGACCGTTTTCTTGACTTTGGTTTGAAGCGCAGTTTTATTTACAGCAATAGAGTTCAACATGGTTTGTTTTATTCTGTAGTATGACCTTTAAATTTAACGACCAGTCCACATTAGTATGAGAAATCAGACTGAACGAGTGTTGTAGCACAATGATTGGATAGCAAGTATACAAAGCGCCTTCTAGCGGCGAAGAAGCGCAAATGTGGCGGCCTAAATCAGCGGGAGAATGAGGACAGTAAAGTGAGCGTTGGACCGATGCTGTTTTAAAGATGTCTCTCCTCGCTCTCTGAGATGCATGCTCCTTCTCCACATTAACCGACTCATTAATTCGTATGCGGTGCACAGTCATGACAGTGCATCAGAACAAAAAACTGCCTTTAAGGCTACCAGTACAAAAATCAGCCAATCACAAAGGATACTATACCACTTTATGAGGACACAATCTTGCACATACATGTACGGAGCACATCTGTTCCATGACGGAAGTCTGCGACTGATCGTCACCGCAAAGGAATGATGTACGCTTCCGACGAAGTGCATTTCGGAGTAGTAATGAATGTCATTTTAGATGTACACCACCATGCTAATGTTAAAGAGATAGGCTACCTGACTTAATGAACTGGGGTATTTCGCAGCGATTTCAATCAATAATACTTGATGATAAATGTAGTTATGGTGTACGATATGCTTTAATAAAGGTTACCCTGAACTTGATATTCCCCCTATCTTCAGACGCGTTAAATATCCTTATCACTATCACGAGAAACGACTTCGCTCAATTCGTACCAGCAGTAAAGCCATACCACAATTAAACCCCGATTATTTGTAATCGCTGACGCGATATGGGACCATATTGTTCACCAGCAATATTGGAGAAACACACATTCTCATGGGTGCGGCCATCTTTAAACAAGTCCGTACAGGATGTTCCCAGAGAAAGGAGTGAAAGAAATATCAGAAGAACGTTGGAAATAGAGAGTCATGTGACATTTTCAAATATCAATTACGAATTTATCTTCCGTTTTCCAACTAGCAGGCCAGTCTCCACTTATTAATCAATCACGGGCCAGGTCATGCTTATATGCTAATATCTCTTTGGATAACTTTTGCACACAGCCAGCTAAGAAGCTAATCTAAGTTCCTTTATACCTATAGGTTCTTGTTCCGGGCGATGTGGCGCAAATGTGGATCATTCCCAGCCGTGTCAATGTAATTCCGCTTGTTCCCAGTTCGACGACTGTTGTGCCGATTACCAGCAGCTGTGTTCGGGTGAGTTAATGTGGTTCTAACTGCAGTCACCCATACATCTTCTTCGCCTAAAGCGATCGGCACAGTTTTCGTCAGGTGAAAAAAAGAAAGTAAATATAGAAAACTATAATGACAAAAAGATCAAGGATATTAAATATAACGACTGTATTTGTATAGCCACAAATACGGTGTCCTCCATTTTTCAAGACGAAAGTACCAACTTCTCATTTCTATATATTCGAATGACTTATTATCTGGATATCCAAAATTACACGCTAATTAATTAATAAATTTTACAATTGATTTCAGACTTTAATGGTAATTGCTACTTTAAAATGACTTATTAGACGAGAAAGATATTCATTTTGCCATTTGTTGAGAAACTCATTAACCAATGTTCTTACATAACGCCACAATCCTTCATTCGCTAGCTAGCGGTCATTGAGCTTCAACGAAAACGGGAGGCGACATACCTTTGCGTGGACACAAGGCAAATGGTATATCAACTGTTAGATATTGAATACTTTTAAAATAAAAGATATATACATAGGATCGTCCGTAGTTCTAAGACGATCGAAGAAAAACATGGCTTTGGCTGCCGTACCGTTTCTGGCTACCTCAGAAAAATCGCAGCTCAAAAAAGTAACTTCATTTTTCTAATAATTCTGATTATTTTTGAAGGTGGAGGTCCCCCAACTGAGGCCGATTTGACAGCCATCGCCAACACTCTATGGACACATGACGTCAATCGAGCAACACACTCGCAACTCATCGTAAACCACCAGACCAAAATAACCGAGTCGAACCGGGAGGACAAGGCTCCATTACCGTGCGTTATATACATTAGAGGATTAGATCCCACATTCAATATTCAGCCGTCGTTCGCAAAATAATTTCAGTGTTAATAATCCAGACCTTAGCATGAATTCCAGACAGTTAGAATGAATTCCAAATATGTATGGAAATAAAAAAAACACACACACACACAAGATAGTTTCTTCTGACATTTTCTATTGATGACAGCAACACATCAAGATGTTCTTTGTATAAATCCTTAACGCTGACCAGAATTGTTTATCCAGAAAAAATGTTTATCATTCTCGTTTTATAATGTACGTTTATATAATGAATAATAATAAAAGCTACCTCCACGTAAACATAATTTAGTGCACGAGCATATAAAGCGAACACGAATTAATTTGAATACTGATAAATATTAATTATCAAAATAATGTATGTTCATTGGCTTGAGGGTCAATAACCTCGTGCATTGAACCACGTTTACGCGGAGTAACTCGGGTGTGCATTATTATTATTGAAGCTCCCAAATCTCTGTGTGTGTGTGTGTGTGTGTGTGTGTGTGTGCGTGTGTGTTGGCGCGCGTGTGTGTGTGTACAGCAATGGATGGACATACGCGAGAATCAACTTATATCTCCATATTTTCCTACATTAAACCGCTAATTTGTTTTGCTAAACGCAGCATATCAAGTACGGAGAGTCAAGCTATACTGTTCTCTTGGTACAAGTTACATGTAATACCAGACTGTGGTTTTCTTTGTACGGGTTGTACAACTACTTACCATGACTGGAATGATTAAAGAATATATAGTTGCTAGCGAATTACGATATCAACATCATGGACTATCTGTACTGCGCAATCGCATTACTGGTATTCTCTTTTAAAAAGCGCAGTAAAGCAGAAAAGCACATCAGAGCCATGAGAAAGTGTTGACAGTTTTAACTATTTTTCAACCCTTTTCTTTGGTATTGGTTTTTATATTTCAGTTTCTTCAGTCACGTTGAAAGTTCTTTATTAAGTAAACCCACGTACAGTCACTTCATCTCTCTGGTGGACAATTACGACCACAACACTGCCAACACCGAACACATCTCATCCGCCCAGTGGACCGAAATTGACAAATTCTTGGACGCTATCCTAGCAACAACGGTGATGACAGAAACAGAAAGCTTTCTTCGAAATAAAGGTATCCCATCGTACAAGTGTTCCTTTTCTTACGCGTTCTCATCCCTCCATAAATTACCTCTTCATGAATATTCTTCTTTTTTTTGCCATAGGACCACGGTTATTACTTTCACGAAAAATGTTTTAATCCATCTGACTTAGCATTTGATTGACAGGTCTTCTGACGGGGGGAAGCTCCGCCTTCCGGGATATGCTGTTCAAAGTTTGGTTCGAATTATACAAACGAACTTCTAGTGGGAAAGTCAGCAGCAGTGGATTTGAACACGTGTTTGTTGGGGAGACAACATCCTCGTCCGTCAGTGGATTCCATAACTGGGTTCAGTTTCATTTGGAGGAAAAAGCACACAGGCTGGATTACAAGGGTTACGTGTCCAAGTCGGAGGTGAGCATACATGTTACATATTGTAGATACGTGTATATGTGATCTTACCAAACGGCCTCTCAAAATATATTTATTCATCATCGACATTGAATTATAGCTTTATGAGGAGAAAAACCTGTTGATACCTGGTTTACTGATCCACCGTTGGCATTGAGAAAAACTCTACTGTTGTGGCTTAATAATAATGAAGATATTATATTTGGTCAGTTGTCCAATGCTTAAGAGTTAGCCACACCTAAACAATTACAGATGGTTTGAGGTTTTTTCATTAATGATGGGGTGTTGCTGCCGACCTGATATAAGTCTGTATAACCCAGCTCCGGAGAGGGGTTTTCGTTTCCCTTTTTCCTCAAGGGACCCCTTGGTGCAGGGAGCTTCCGTACCAAATGCCCTCGCAAATAGCTTATGTAATTAATTAAGCAATTATTGCAGAATATTAGCCTATTAATTTTAACAGGCGTTGTCAGTCCATATCTGAATAATATAAACAGAGCAACAGTGATTAAGATGTGTGTTGGGGGGGAGTAGCTAAGTTAACACAGCGTCTCGTACCTTAACGCTATGGAGCCTACATCTATGCCCGCATGTCGCAAACACATCTGTTCCCACCGGCGCTCACCGCAATGTTACACTCCTTTAAGAATGATTTAAGCTTTATTCTTATCCGCCAATGTAAAGTCCAGAACCCATTAGCATTATCCGCCGGTGTAAAATCCAGAACCACTAGTGAAGCCCTGATCAAATCTTCAACCGAGAAACCCGCCTTCATTGTTTGCATTCAAGACTACGATATAGTCTCGAACCTGTCATCACCGGCGGGAACAGATCTGTTTGCAACATGGCAAGTTACGTGTTATGTTAAACTTAGAGGAGAGGGGGTATCATATGACTATAAGGAAACGAGGTCGGGAGTCCACGACTTGCCCCATAACTAAGAGTATATGGGTAGCTATGAACCTACTACGCAATTTTCAGAGGAGAGAAGACAATCTGCCTCACCTGACTAAATATTTAATATTGCCTACCGCCATCCCTCTACGCATCTTCACCAGCCAAGTCAACTACATCGCAAAGCTCTCTACGCTGCCTTGACATTCTTGGCTGGTGGCAGAGGAGTACTGCTCTGCGCCACCTAGCGGAAGTTTTAACGATGAGCGACTTTTTGCTTCCAGGAGTTGTTCCCCTTCAATTTCAAATCGACCACACTCATAAGGCGATTCGTTATCGTTCGACCGTGCAGCGCGTCCCAAAAGCTGATTCAACTGATCAGAACACCGATAGTGGCCGTGAAAATGCTTCTCCTGTTGGGGTTTTTCCGGCAGAATTTCCACACACATTCGACACAGCTCGTTCTTAGTGGGGCCGCCATCGTATCGTATCGTATCGTATCGTATCCTTCCATCTTGGTAATCAACTGCTACGTAACGCCCATTCTGATTGGATGCAGCGAGCCGTCTCTGCATTCCACTCATCGATGAGGATTCACGTTCCAACTTTACTAGAGAAGTATGCCAAGGCAATGTACAGAGCAACGTGATGTACGTCGACTTGGCTAGAGAAGATGCCCTCTACGTTGACATCAAAAGAAAATACACCCACACACGAGTCTAGGATACACCCCATACCATTTTCCTTTCCGTATAAACCTCTCAAAAATATATATTCATTTCGTTTGGAATTTCAAATAGCATGCAGGTTGACTCAATTTCACTCAACCGTTCTAAGCACCAATTAATATTTCAAATAAACACTGACCCGATTCTATTTCTCTTTGCTTCTGATAGCCTGACATTACAGGGTCCCAGTTCACGTGGCATGGCGGTCGATGGAAGACCAAGGCGTCTTTGTTCGTGGGAACAAGCCCCGAGTTCGAGATGGCTCTTTACACGATATGCTTCTGGGCCAAGCCGGATTCCGTCTGTAGATTCAGCATGAACGGACACAGCGTGGCCATTCAAACCTATGACAACGCCAATTGGACCGGTCAGCAGATCGCCTCTGCTTACCCTCTTTAGACAACCAAGGACAGGATGCAAGACTTACTGTGTTTTTCAAAGAATAGTGCTAATTTTCTGGAATTAAATCAATTTGCGCAGCAGATGACCGGTTTTGCTTTTTATTCCCTCTAAAGCGAGCTCATTCGGTGACCCAATATATTTTTTTGTGTGGAAATTTAGATTGTTCATTCGAGTTACTGTAACAGTACCATATTACCATATAGCAAAGTTTACTGACTGAACATTTCACGGAGGGATGGTGGTCGTATGAATTAACAGCCCGAGTCAACTGGATCTACGAATTCACTGGATAGCGAGTCTTACGGAGAAGACCGATTTCAGGACGTATTAATTATAGGAACTTGGGGACCAGGCGATAGGTTGTCCGTTCGATTGTTTTTATTCAAATCAGCCATTCAACCACTCAGAGATACACATCGGTCATTCGCGACTGCTCGGCTTATTCCGTGAAGTCATAATACCTCGCGTATTAATGGTGGAAGGATTTTACAGCTCTCAGCTGTAAACCGTGATCCGCCGCACGTGAGGCACATCACATGCTGTAGGATGTGTTTCCCCTCACATAGTCCTCGTTTGTATTTCTCTCTTATCGGGAGATAAAATATATATCCAAATGAAATGGACATTCCCTTGATTCTACCCGGAAGAATCTCTTCTAATTTGAGGTATTTCTCTCGGTTTTTCTTCTTGAGCTATCTCCATCAGTGTCCATGGTAACGGAAGTCATACAGCTGGCATGCGCCGTTCGGAGTTTCCGCGTGATATTATTCTTTCAATATGGATGCCAATATGGATTCCTACCAGTGCGGATCGAGGTTCTAATGTCCTACATTGTCTGAGATTGTGTCGAGTGACACATCGGTGTTGCCGAGTGTACCGCACATACGCCACCGAGCACCAGAAATAGTGCCACTGTAATTTAACGTTAGAAACTGTAAAAGGTTCAAAAACAAAGTCCCAAACACTAAAACAAAACGACATATCATTTTGGTCACCGATCAAGCCCGTTTTCACTTTGGTGAAATCTATTTCTTGATATCCGCCGTGACAGAGACACAACTCGTTGGCGTAACATGTGTTGCGCTATTCTCTGAAACGCAAGGTAGATTTTTTCAAATCGCTTTTCGTCCGTGGTCCGTCGTCCGTCCGTCCGTCCGTAAACAATTCTTGTTATCGCGATTTCTCAGGAACCACTTTATGGATCTTTCTCAAATTTGGTACACAGGTTCCCCTTGGGGTTTAGTTGTGCAAGATACCTTTTTTGGTCCGATTCGAAAATCCAATATGGCCACCAGGCAGCCATCTTGGATTTCCCCATGAAACCTTGTTGTCGCGATTTCTCAGGAACTACTTCATGGATCTTTCTCAAATTTGGTACACAGGTTCCCCTTGGGGTCTAGTTGTGCAAGATACCTTTTCTGGTCCGATTCGAAAATTCAATATGGCCACCAGGCAGCCATCTTGGATTTCCCCATGAAACCTTGTCATCGCGATTTCTCAGGAACTACTTCATGGATCTTTCTCAAATTTGGTACACAGGTTCCCCTTGGGGTCTAGTTGTGCAAGATACCCTTTTTGGTCCGATTCGAAAATCCAATATGGCCACCAGGCAGCCATCTTGGATTTCTCTATGAAACCTTGTTATCGTGATTTCTCAGGAACTACTGCATGGATCTTTCTCAAATTTGTTACACAGGTTCCCTTTCGGGTCTAGTTGTGCAAGGTACCTTTTCTGGTCCGATTCGAAAATCCAATATGGCCACCAGGCAGCCATCTTGCATTTCTCTATGAAACCTTGTTATCGTGATTTCTCCGGAACTACTGCATGGATCTTTCTCAAATTTGGTACACAGGTTCCCCTTGGGGTCTAGTTGTGCAAGATACCTTTTCTGGTCCGATTCGAAAATCCAATATGGCCACTAGGCAGCCATCTTTGATTTCCCTCATGAAACCTTGTTATCGCGATTTCTCAGGAACTACTGCATGGATATTTCTCAAATTTGGTACACAGGTTCCCTTTGGGGTCTGGTTGTACAGAGTACCTTTTCTGGTCGATTCGAAAATCAATATGGCCACCAGGCATCATCTTGGATTTCCCCATGAAAACCGGTTATCGGATTTCACCAGGAACTACTGCATGGATCTTTCTCAAATTTGGTACACAGGGTTCCCCTTAGGTCTAGTTGTGCAAGATACTTTTTCTGGTCCGATTCGAAAATTCAATATGGCCAACAGGCAGCCATCTTGGATTTCCCCATGAAACCTTGTTATCGAGATTTCTCAGGAACTACTGCATGGATCTTTCTCAAATTTGGTACACGGGTTCCCCTTGGGGTCTAGTTGTGCAAGATACCTTTTCTGGTCCGAATCGAAAATCCAATATGGCCACAAGGCGGCCATCTTGGATTTCCCCATGAAAACCTTGTTATCGCGATTTCTCAGGAACTACTGCATGGATCTTTCTCAAATTTGGTACACAGGTTCCCTTGAGGTCCTAGTTGTGCAAGATACTTTTTTTCTGGTCCGATTCGAAATCAATATGGCCACCAGGCGGCCATCTTGGATTTCCCCATGAAACCTTATCACGATTTCTCAGGAACTTCTGTAGATCTTTCTCAAATTTGGTACACAGGTTCCCCTTGGGGTCTAGTTGTGCAAGATACCCTTTTTGGTCCGATTCGAAAATCTAATATGGCCACCAGGCAGCCATCTTGGATTTCTCTATGAAACCTTGTTATCGTGATTTCTCAGGAACTACTGCATGGATCTTTCTCAAATTTGTTACACAGGTTCCCTTTCGGGTCTAGTTGTGCAAGATACCTTTTCTGGTCCGATTCGAAAATCCAATATGGCCACCAGGCAGCCATCTTGGATTTTCCCATGAGACTTTATCGTCATTTCTCAGGAAGTACTGCATGGATCTTTCTCAAATTTGGTACACAGGTTCCCCTTAGGGTTAGTTGTGCAAGATACCTTTTTCGGCCCGATTCGAAAATCCAATATGGCCACCAGGCAGCCATCTTGGATTTTCCCATGAGACTTTATCGTCATTTCTCAGGAACTACTGCATGGATATTTCTCAAATTTGGTACACAGGTTCCCCTTGGTGTCTAGTTGTGCAAGATAACTTTCCTGGTCCGATTTGGAAATCCAGTATGGCCACCAGGCAGCCATCTTGGATTTCCCCATGAAACCTTGTTATCGCAATTTCTCAGGAACTGCTGCATGGATCTTTCTCAAATTTGGTACACAGGTTCCCCTTAGGGTCTCGATATGCAAGATGCCTTTTTCGGTCCGAATCGAAAATCCAATATGGTCACCAGGCGGCCATCTTAGACTTCCCCATGAGATTTTGTTATCATGATTTCTCAGGAAGTACTGCCTGGATCTTCCTCAAATTTGATACACAGGTTCCCCTTGTGGTCCAGTTGTGTAAGATAACTTTTCTGGTCCGATTCCAAAATCCAATATGTCCATCAGGCGGCCATCTTGGATTACCCCATGAAACATTGTTATTGTGATTTCTCAGAAACTACTGCATGGATCTTTGTTAAATGTGGTACACAGGTTCTCCTTGTCTAGTTGTGCAAGATACCTTTTACGGTCTTCGAAAATCCAATATGGCCAACAGGCGGCCATCTTGGATTTTCCCATGCAACTTTGTTATCGTGATTTCTCAGGAAGTACTGCATGGATCTTTCTCAAATTTGGTACACAGGTTCCCTTTATGATCTAGTTGTGCAAGATACCCTTTTCGGTCCGAATCGAACATCCAATATGGCCACAAGGCGGCCATCTTGAATTTCCCCTTGAAACATTGTTATCGTGAATTCTCAGGAAATATTTCATGGATATTTCTGAAATTTGATACACAGGTCCCACATGGGGCCTAGTAGTGCAGGATACCTTTTTGGCCCAATTCGAAAATCCAAGTTACGCTTCAAATTAATACGGTATTCTCGAGTTGTATCATTGCATCACAAGAGTCGGAAGATCAAACGGTGGGGCATATTCTATATACTGACTATAGAGAATATCCATACCCTCACCCTCTATATCAAGGAGTTCAAATAATTCGGAATTAAAATGTATTTCTTCAAATTTTAAATCAGTTTTCTTCAGTCCATGCAGTAGCAAGTGAACTGCTCAACCATTTCGTCTGCCGGCGGGTCGGCTACATGAAGGGACGTCACTCTTGTGACTCAATTCCACAACTCGACAACTGTAGACTACTGCATGTTTCAATCTAAAGAAGATAATCAGGATTCAGCCACTTTCGAAGTTTCAACATCACTGCGCGGACCGGATCCCTTCAGTATTAAGTATTGTACCATCTTACTATTTTCGAGCATGGTAAAACTAGCCCAGTAAACAGAACAGAATTAGCATTCGTTCCTAATTATAAAATCTTAAGTATGTTTCATAGCTCATGCCAAAGTGTCAAAGAGGTTGGTCCTCGCTTCCAGTATCCAATGGCACTGCGGTGGTCTAATGGTTAGAGCGTCGGCCTCGTAAGCGGTAGGTTCTGGGTTCGATCCCAGGCCGGGTCATACCTAAGACTTAAAAAATGGAACTTGTTGCTTCCTCGCTTACGCTCAGCATTAAGAGGATAGAACAAGGACTGGTTCGCTCGGTGTCAGTATAATGTGACTGAGTGGGGTGTCATGTCTGCCTACAGCATGATATTTCAGTGGGACAGCACTATAAAATGGCAGCATTAGATCTGCTCTGTTACAAGTAGGTTCCCCTTCCCCTCCCCCTCCCCTCCCTTCCCTTCCCCGTCGTGATATAGCTGAAAAAATGTTGAAAGCGACGTTAAACCCTATTCACTCACTCACCCACTCCAATGATGACACGTGCAAAAAAAAAAATGCAAAAAAATACAAAGGCGAAGGATCCTCCGTACATGTACATTCACTTTCAGACTAACTTTGCTCATTTCTCTTGTATTATAACAACCAACATAAGTACAGTTTCTAGAAATCTTGAAACTCCTGAAACTTAGATTATATCTTGGTGTTTTTCAGTGTCCCTTTTCCGATCTTTTTCGCTCAGATTCGAAATTCTGTAAACAAAATTAAGAATCAATCGTTTGTTCTTAGTAACAATGGACAAAAATATCCTCTAGTCATTAGCTTACAATTATCGGACAATGGTGGGCGCCAAGATCCTTCAGGATCTCTCGTTCCATGTACATTTATCTAATACCTCGTGTTACACCCCTTTTTGTGGAGGGAACATAACGGCAATAAAAACGAATTTTGTCTGTGTTTTATATGATCCGATATGACTTCGTGTATTCGTGGGGTGCAATGTGTAAGGATATCCAGACCCTACCCAACTTTTCGCCTAAAACTGCGGTATGGAGGAAATGATCGAGCTGCAACTTTCTCATCCCAAAGCTAATAATATTGCGATAATTGTTTGTCCATTTTCAGTTCGGCCAATCAAAACGGAGACCACGAAGGTGCCCTCTGTATGTTGCGTATTGTGTAGATTTATCGCAATGCCCTATCATGTGATCTGTTCCGGTCTCAAGTAGTATTTCCCCCCGCGGCCAAGGAGTGTGCGAGTGAATAGAATTTAACGTCGCTTTCAACAATATTTCAGCAATATCGCGAGGAACCAACTAAGCACCACCCAGCCCAGTTGCGTTCCTGCTACTTCAAAGAAGAAATCTTTGAAGCTGGATGGAACCAGACACCCTCCATCCACCCTATAAAACACTGAGGACAGCACACAAGACAGAGATAGGACGCTTACATGGGGCATATAAAGAAAAGTGATATTACGGTGCTAGAAACCACATTATCAAGTTCCTGTTGCTTCTCAGCAAAATGCATCGAAGCAACATGAACAATGGGGAGCTTGCACAATAAGACCAGAAGATAAACCGGAAGTCCCATGCAGTTCGGTCAGTTGATTGGTTAACTGAACCAAAATCGACAAACAGGAAGTGACATCACAGAATTTGATTGAATAGTTGGTATTGTGCAAGTCTCCCATTGGTGACGCCAGCTCTATACTTCCGTACTTTTAACATTAGAGCAATTTGTCGTCTTCCCCACATATAAGACCGCATTCAGAAACAGCAGAAAGAAGTTTTCCTGAAGCGATATTGGGGTCCGATATACGCAGATCATTGACGAACAATACACTACAAAATATAGCCAAAGTAGTTGTATTTCCATACAACAACAGACAATTTAGTATGAAATTTCTCCAAATGGCAGGAGGCATGATGTCAAGCCCTGCATTCCACTTAGTATATGGATCTGTGCGCCGATTGGTTAATCACGGGCGCTCTTTTTTTATCTTCCTTTTTGTCGGGAGTCAAAGTAGTCGTCGAAAAGTGTAATGTTGAAATTATTATATAGGAAAAATAGCATTGGTTCTTCCACCATAGAATGCGTTTCGGTGGTTCAGCCTCGGCTGTTTGTGGAGCCCGCAATTAAAGTTTTCAATCTTCCATCTTCAAAGCGGGAACATCGTGTGCATTACAGCTTGTCCGGTAGCTTTTCCAGGTTCAACAAAGGTTCCCTACATCACCTACTGTGTTTTCCGAACATGACGAATAGGCCAAATTTGGTATTCTTGATTTCAATCGCACACGTACTGACGTTTTATTTTTATCCATTGGCCGTTTCATTAATGCGCCTGCATGTCTTGGTATTCAAATTGTTTAATGTTCATATCGCGGCAGTGCAATGAGGTTCAGGAGTCTCCACGTGTAGCTCCGACACAGTACAGTACAACAAACGAGATAATTGAATACTGATACACCTTTAACATTTTCCAGCGTTTATTTACGTACGCTGAAAACGGACATCCAGCATTCTCTCTAAGATTTTCAACATTCCCTCTTGTGAACATCCACTTTTGCTTGAAGCAGTTATAAAGTAAAGGAAAAGTCGAATTTCATCGTAAATACATTTTATTTATTTTTTAAAGTAGTTTGCATATAAACCTCGTAATACCCTTGCCTGTCTGCAACTTACTATAGACTCCCACAAAGGCATTGGTGAATGTAGGTATAGACAACTGCAAAAACTAATCTCTAGATAGAATACAGATCCACATAAATGCACAACGGAGACAGATTTTTTAATCACCTCCACAAACGGAAGTCCCCCAACCCTTCCTCAATATGCGATTGTAATATCATTTCTCACAGAGCATCAGTTTTACCAGAGCAACAATCGCTGAAAGTGATTACTTCGTGGGTGGTGTTATACCTGTATGAGCATGCTCTGAATGTAAGATTGATCCACTTCAAAAATTGTCCTTTGTGCGAGGAGCCAAAATGGCAACGTGTGTAAATGCTGCATTTTGTCCAACCATGCCTCGATTATCAAACCAGGATACTCTCTAAAAACTACAGTGTACAATTGTGCACATCCTCATTACATTGGGTACCACTGGTACATATTTTGTGTACAGTACATACACAGTATGTGAATCACCGGTTTGATGTGGATGTGCATTTTTACCGCAGTACTGTGTATCGCTGATCCACAGTGGTTTTCAGAGAGAAGGGCAATTGCATTTGCGCCCATGTCCAATCTACGGGCAAACTGCTTCACCGCAGTTTTGTTATTAGCCATCAAGAGTGCAATTGCAATATCCTGTTCTGGTTTGATAATCTAATCGACGCACAGTTGAATAAATGCAGAATTTGCACACGTTGTCATTGGTCTCCATGCAAAATTAAAGTCACAGTCTTGCATTCAATGTATGCTCATCGCCGATTGTTGCTGCTCTGCGATAGGTCCTATTACATTCGCATATATCTTAGAAAATATTATAGCCAATATCTAGGGGGAACTTACTCTTGATGAGGTGTTTATTATCGAACTTTTGCGGATAGTTTGAACAATACCCAACAAGAATCAAATTGAATGAGTTAGGGCTGTTCCAGATAAACATATGCCCCCGGACGGCAAAGAAGAAAAAAAATATGTGGGTGGTTGTTGTAAAAATTGTGCTGGTCTAGGTGGGTGTATCTTGAAATAAACCACTTCTCTGGGTGGTTGGATTCATTACTTGTAAAATGCTTCTGTGTGTGGGCCCTCAAATCCTTGTGAGGCATATAGTATTCATTATTTATGTATCTAGATAAACTTATTTTAATCCTCGAATCTTGTCCCCGAGTTCGCGACCAACGTTTGTGGCCGTTGTTGTTGTTAACTGGCGCACTGTGACTCCACACAAAGGTGATCTTGAATACCGTGCTTTTTCATTGGACAGGCGTCTATGTCAAAGATATTTCATCCAATGAAATACCACGTTACGAAGATCTTTGTCAAGTGGCAGTGAATTCTCTATGAATGGAGATTTTTCGGCAATCTCGGTCCACTGAAAGCAGGCAACGATAAGTGCCCGTCTCACCGGAGAAAACGAAACTAACGAGAGTGGCGACACTGTCGCCACGAGTTATCTCCCTTCGTCACATAACCGCGGAGATGGCTGAAGCCGACGTCCGAAAGTCGGGAAACCTTGGGGATCATTTAAAACATGCGGGTGGGTTGTCTCAGGTTTTAATTTTCATAACAAAAATTGTGGGTGTGTGGTCTCCGGGTTTCTCATAAAAAAATGTGGGTGGGTGGTCTCCAGCTTCGAGAAAAATTATAGGTTATTGGTGGGTCTATGAATCCTTTTTCTGCTGTTGTGGGTGGTTACAAAAACTGAAAAATCAAATATGATGGTGGGTGGGTGCTAACAGAAGTGCCTTCCGGGGGGGTACATATGTTTTTCTGGAACAGCCCTTAGAATTAACGTCATAAACAACAATATTTAAGCTATTAGTAGTGTGACGAAAATGCCCGTGACCTGCAGAATGTTATTTTCGTTCTAATGCTGACAGTGTAAATAGCATTGTGAATGGACCGATAATGGTGGATATTCGACTTACCTGTATTAACTGTGCGCTGAAACTTTCAGCGAGGGAAGTGTAAATATCCCTGACACGCATCTTGCATCGAAACCGGGCGAGAGAAGTCGAACTCTGTTGATCTGACACGAAATCCAACACCGCCGGAGTCTATACTTTCGTTTTATGGAGGTATGATAGCACTCCATTTCCAGCTAACACCCTGCTACTACAGTCTGTCTGAGGGGGCTCGAACACGCGAACCTTTTGCCGACAGCCGAACCTCTCTAACCCACTCGGCCACCGAATCACTCTACCAGATACTGTGTTTAAAATCTAGTCTTTCTTTGCGTATGCTTCGCACATGCGCTTGTTTTACCTAGAAGAACTATGACGTCACCTGGTTTGTGCTTGATAGTTCCTGCTCTTCTCCCCTGCATACCGCTCTTCAGTGCCAGAGGGAGAATTGGGTATGCGGTAAAACCAGGAAGCGAAATATCACCCGTTTTAGTACTGAATAAGTAACAGACTGTAGTAGCAGTTTCTTACCCCATTTCAGTATGCTTTCATACCTGTTTTATGGGGGCTGCCATGTTTGGGCGCGCAAAGGATTCTGGGAGCCAGAGCCTATATAAGACGTAGAGAAATGGACGTTCGGGACTCTGTCATAGACATTCGGCCAGTAAGTATCGTGCGGGAGAGCACAGCGACAGGATCGCCGCAAATGCGCCGAAAGGGCCGAAAGTGCCGATCTATTGCCGAAATAGCACCGAACTGGGTTGGACAGCCGAGAGCCGAGCCATAGCTTAGGAATAATAGATACTAACACGCACAGTATCTGAGGACGAGAAGTCCACGGTGATTCGCACGTCTGCAGTAGTGGTTATTCAGCATGCATGGCGCACTAAAGTCTGGTATTTTGTCCGCGGCTAACGTTTTGCTTCGGCAATAGGTGATTAACTGTTTATTAGCCAGTGGTATTCGTACATAGGAACAGGTTCAGTGTAGTCCTCTACCTGAGCACCGGGCCGAAGTACTTTGCCGCCGTCCTCGGTTAATAGCAAATTATCACCGCTAGCGTTGGCTATGTATTTTACATGATTACAAATACTTACTCACACACAGATACCAGATCATCGGCCTTCGGGACGAGATCTGCACATACAGCTCACACTAGCTCGCACTTCAACACAGACTAGCGTTCGAGGTTACGACCGAGAATTGCGTACGTCTAATTCACTCACCCACCTTACTCCTATCGGTCGTATACAGGCTTCGGCTAGATGCGATCAATAACACATACTTGCTTACATACAAGATCGTCGGCCTTAGGGACGGAATAGATCTAATCACAATCATCTACACTAGTTATTCACAGGCCTCGGCTAGGAGTAACTGATAACACAAGCTTACATCCATTGTACATATTTACACTGCCGCAGGGCTCGAATTATGCTTTGCCGCAAGTCTTTGAATTCTATTACAAATCATTGATATTAATTTACATTACATTGTAAGGTAATAATACACCTCCGAGACCAGGGCGTTATTACCACATATATATGCAGACAATCTGAGCCTATTAACTCGTCCTTGGGTCAACGCCGTGAGGGCCGAAGTCGGGTCGCCGAATTCGGGCCGAGCCGAAGACGAGAAGTCTGCCGGGCCGAAGACGGGTCGCCGAATTCGGGCCGCCGATAACAGAGAAGTGCCGAGCCGAAAGGGGTCGCCGCCGAATTCGGCGCCGAAGACGTGAGGTCTGCCGAGCCGAAAGGGGCTGCCGCCGAAGACGCTGTGGTGTGCTGTACGGACCGACGCCGCCGAAGGGCTACTGCTAGGAGAGGCAGTGAGACGGAGAGGATTCCAGAGACGATTAATAACGCTTAGATGAACTGGGCCGTGTAACCTTAGACACGGTAGATGTTCCATACAGTCCGGGGCTACGCCTACGACCGGAGAGGAACCAGAGACGCCGTACCATACCACGACGAGAGCCAGTCTGGACGAGACTGGGCCGTGACGCGTCATAGATAGGGTCTCTTGTATATATTGTATATTATTAGTCTTTCTCTTTAAGATAAAGATAACACTTAACGATAACTACCTCTAGAGTAGGGATCTTTATTACAGGTATTGTGCGCGTACAGAGCTGTGTACATTGCAGAATACAATATTATTACTTTATTATTGCCTTGGTTGTTTCTACAGGTCCCTCCCATCCTACCTCCTCGATCCAGACAAGGTGACAGGTTGAATCGGACCTTCCTCGTTGGCCAATTCCAGTCATACGAGACTGCGTTCACATCAGCCTGACAATTTGTCACAGGGGCCTGAGACCAGGCCGCCTCAAGTCTCGTGTACACCGCAAAGATAGACGTTTTCTGACCGCTCGAACGTCACAACTGGTGGCAGCGGTGGGATGGCCAACACCGGGAAACCGATGGAGAAGGGACCACGCTGGGAAGAAACCAGAAAACCAAGCATGATGACTATTGGAGATGTCGGCGCCGAACTACGTCCAGCGTACAGCGACACACAATCAGGGAGGACGAGAAGACAGCGGCGGCTGTCCACAACGCCAACTCCGAGGGACCGAGAAGAGTCACGACGAGGAGTGGGGACCGGACGATCAGCGTTTGAGGCACCGAAGAGTGTGGATTTGCTAGACCTGTCCACAGTAGAGCTGGACACAGTGCTATCGGCTCCCCCAGCTGACCTGTCGCCGATACCTTCGTGGCAGACGTTGCCCGACGAGAACGGAAGTTATCGAGCCCCTAAAGACTCTGGTTCTGATAACCACGGTCTCGGGGGCCGATACGAACACCGTGACGACGATTCGACAGTACAGATAATGGAAGAGATTGCCGAGCTACGACAAACCATGGGGTCTATGGCCAGGACTGTATCGGTGATAGCGATCCAGATGTCCAGAATCAATGCCAGTCAGATTCAGGAAAGAGAGGCGATCAGACGACCGGACACTGAAAACGACGCCGCAGAGCTGAATGCGGGTTGTGGAACTGCCGAAATGGTTGGTGATTACCGCCGAACCGAATGTGTGTCCGGGTCGCAGCAGGGTTGCGAGCAGACGCCACCGCCGCCGAGGAGAGGACGAGATGAGCCCATGAGCTGGAGGCAGCCATTACAGACATCGACTCCTGCGGCTGAGGCGAGGCGACCGATGTTGACTGCGGCAAAGGCAGCTACCTATGATGGGACAACGCCATTACGGGATTATCTCTCCCACTTCGACCACTGTGCTGCTATCAACGGATGGACATACTCACAACGGGGTCAATATCTGGCCGTTGCCCTCCGAGGATCTGCCCAGCAGCTGTTGGCCAGCTTGAAATCAGAACCAGGAAGTGCTGACTATGGACGATTGAAGGATGCCTTGGAGAAGCGTTTTGCCCCGCCGAATCAACTAGATTTGTACAAAACGCAGTTAAAATCCAGATACCGAGAGAAGTCAGAAGATCTTCCGGGCCTAGCTCAGGCATTAATTCGGCTTGCACAACAGGCATATCCCGATGCCGGGGATGACGTACAGGATACCTTGGCAAAGGATCAGTTTTTGGAGGCTATTGGAGACGAGCTTAGATTTCTTGTATGGCAGATGCGGCCGAAGACCTTAGATGCAGCTGTACACTCTGCTGTAGAAGTAGAAGCATTCAAGTCCTCGCAACGCCGTAAGACTTGGGCAACCGCGAAGTCCACGGTTCCTAGTAAAGATGAGGGATTAGCTGCAACCTCCGAGGATGACGAAGAATCTGAAGCTCGCCTGAGAAAACAGATCAAAGAATTGATGGAAGAAATAATGCGAAAGTCTCAACCTCAACCACGGCGACGACCACAAAGATACACCAGAGGTCAACAACGGACGTATGGGTATCGGGAGCGAAGTAATGCTTGCTGGTCGTGCGGCAGAGAGGGTCATTACCGGGCGGACTGTCCAGATGTGTCCAGAACAGATGACTCTAAACCGCCGAGATCGCCCAAGAGTCCTCCCAAAGTTAATACTTCCGGGGAAGCTGGACTCTATTTGCCTGCCCAGATCGGGCCAGTGAAGATGTGGTGTTGTGTTGACACGGGGGCGTCGATTTCCCTCCTGAGCGAGAAAGTATACCAGCAGCTGAGTCCGCGGCTCAGACCAGCCTTGAGTAGCCCATCTTACGCTAGTATTCGTATGGCTGACGGTACGCTGATGCCCCTGAAGGGTGAAGCTGATTTTAAAATCACTATTGACGGTACCACACGAACACAGAGGATGATAGTCGGAGATCTGACAGTGGACGCTCTTCTAGGATACGACTTCCTAGGCACCCACTGTACCCAGATAGACACGCAGCGTCACCGGGTCAAGTATGGCGGCCACTACGTCCAATGCGAGGTCGTGGAGAGTGCAGGCTGTTACCGTGGAACCGAGGCCCAGACTGAACCGCTGCGGACGACCCGAGGACGAGAGATTAGGCGCCCCGCGCGTTGTCAGGATTATGCTCTATCGTGTCAACCCAAGATGGTGGGAGTTGAACAGCGATCTAGTTTAGGGACCGAGAAGGCTCACGGCTCTCCAACCCGGGTGTGCCATCATAGGATGGCCCGCCGTCATTTGTTAACCCCATGTTTTGCTCTATTCTTGCAGACAACGAAGATGAGTGAGAGGCAAAGCCGACGAGAACGTAGCCGCAGCCCCCATGGGCGCAAGGCGAGGTCCAAGGTGGACGAGACTGTGGAGCGGATATGGTGTCCTTTCTGTGAGAGGAGCTATAGTACAAGAAAACACCTGAGGGAGCACCTGCGAAGGAACCACGATTGGGAGACTGGGCGGCCATACCCTCCGCCCCGGGCTAAAGAAGACCCTGTAATCAGGCTCCCTAATCGAATCTGGCAGCCTCGGGCGGGACCGTCCGACGTCGCAGCTACGCCCGCAGCTCGCCGCCTGTCAGTAGTGACCGTGCCGCCGGGTAAGGGGGCGGACGCCCCTGCAGTCGATCCCGGGACCGCAGCAACTGAGGGGGAGGCTGCACTTGAAATAAGTGAGGATGAGCCTCAACTATCCCATCCCCCCTTCGCCGAGGAGACGGAGCAGGAGTTGGTTGCGGGGAAGGACGCGGGCAGTGATGGATGCCCCATCAGCCCTGGAGCTGTGAACAAGGGAGCAGGGCTGGATGAATGTGCCGACACATCGGCTGCCGACGAGCCCGATACGGTGGCGAGTACCTCCGGCGTGGATGGCGAGACCGCGGACGAGAAGAGGCGGAGCAACTCGCCGGCGTTCTTCCGACCTTGGGGAACCGATGCCTCGGGGGAGGCAGTGGAGCCAGGAGAGCCTGAGGTGGTCCATCCAACCGAGATGCCCGGTGCCGGAGTCCGTCCTGCAAGTACCCCAGCCGGAGAGGAAAGCAGGCCGGAGGACCTGGAGGCGGCGCCTCCCCAGAGGGTAGTGGTACGGAGAACGCGTACCTACGTGGACACTGTGAGGAATCGCCGAGGGGTGGTGACCCGGAAGGTATATGATAAGTGGGAGTGGAGTGAGGAACACAACCTGCGGTCCGAGATGAGGCCGCGTGGTGCCACTCCCCAGGCGAAGGAGTGAGGACTGAGTCGCCAGGGACCTGATGTCCCCTTTCCCACCCCGTGGACGACCCAGCAGGCCGCTGGGAGGAACGTCCACTGTAATTGGGCCGTGATTGGCCGATGCTGTGAAGCTAGGGACCCGATGTCCCTTCCTTCAGCGACAGCCCAGCAGACGGCTGGGAAGAACGTCGTTTGGTAATTCTGCAAGGATTGGTGCCTTTGTTATGATACTGTGGACTATCGGAGGAGAGACTCACCTGTGATTGGTAGCTGTGCCGAGCTCCACGACGAGGGCGTCGTGTTTTCGAAGGCGTGGGTAGTGTGACGAAAATGCCCGTGACCTGCAGAATGTTATTTTCGTTCTAATGCTGACAGTGTAAATAGCATTGTGAATGGACCGATAATGGTGGATATTCGACTTACCTGTATTAACTGTGCGCTGAAACTTTCAGCGAGGGAAGTGTAAATATCCCTGACACGCATCTTGCATCGAAACCGGGCGAGAGAAGTCGAACTCTGCTGATCTGACACGAAATCCAACACCGCCGGAGTCTATACTTTCGTTTTATGGGGGCTGCCATGTTTGGGCGCGCAAAGGATTCTGGGAGCCAGAGCCTATATAAGACGTAGAGAAATGGACGTTCGGCACTCTGTCATAGACATTCGGCCAGTAAGTATCGTGCGGGAGAGCACAGCGACAGGATCGCCGCAAATGCGCCGAAAGGGCCGAAAGTGCCGATCTATTGCCGAAATAGCACCGAACTGGGTTGGACAGCCGAGAGCCGAGCCATAGCTTAGGAATAATAGATACTAACACGCACAGTATCTGAGGACGAGAAGTCCACGGTGATTCGCACGTCTGCAGTAGTGGTTATTCAGCATGCATGGCGCACTAAAGTCTGGTATTTTGTCCGCGGCTAACGTTTTGCTTCGGCAATAGGTGATTAACTGTTTATTAGCCAGTGGTATTCGTACATAGGAACAGGTTCAGTGTAGTCCTCTACCTGAGCACCGGGCCGAAGTACTTTGCCGCCGTCCTCGGTTAATAGCAAATTATCACCGCTAGCGTTGGCTATGTATTTTACATGATTACAAATACTTACTCACACACAGATACCAGATCATCGGCCTTCGGGACGAGATCTGCACATACAGCTCACACTAGCTCGCACTTCAACACAGACTAGCGTTCGAGGTTACGACCGAGAATTGCGTACGTCTAATTCACTCACTCACCTTACCCCTATTGGTCGTATACAGGCTTCGGCTAGATGCGATCAATAACACATACTTGCTTACATACAAGATCGTCGGCCTTAGGGACGGAATAGATCTAATCACAATCATCTACACTAGTTATTCACAGGCCTCGGCTAGGAGTAACTGATAACACAAGCTTACATCCATTGTACATATTTACACTGTCGCAGGGCTCGAATTATGCTTTGCCGCAAGACTCTGAATTCTATTACAAATCATTGGTATTAATTGACATTACATTGTAAGGTAATAATACACCTCCGAGACCAGGGTATTATTACCACATATATATGCAGACAATCTGAGCCTATTAACTCGTCCTTGGGTCAACGCCGTGAGGGCCGAAATCGGGTCGCCGAATTCGGGCCGAGCCGAAGACGAGAGGTCTGCCGAGCCGAAGACGGGTCGCCGAATTCGGGCCGAGCCGAAGACGTGAAGTCTGCCGGGCCGAAGACGGGTCGCCGAATTCGGGCCGCCGATAACAGAGAAGTGCCGAGCCGAAAGGGGTCGCCGCCGAATTCGGCGCCGAAGACGTGAGGTCTGCCGAGCCGAAAGGGGCTGCCGCCGAAGACGCTGTGGTGTGCTGTACGGACCGACGCCGCCGAAGGGCTACTGCTAGGAGAGGCAGTGGTACGGAGAGGATTCCCGAGACGATTAATAACGCTTAGATGAACTGGGCCGTGTAACCTTAGACACGGTAGACGTTCCATACAGTCCGGGGCTACGCCTACGACCGGAGAGGAACCAGAGACGCTGTACCATACCACGACGAGAGCCAGTCTGGACGAGACTGGGCCGTGACGCGTCATAGATAGGGTCTCTTGTATATATTGTATATTATTAGTCTTTCTCTTTAAGATAAAGATAACACTTAACGATAACTACCTCTAGAGTAGGGATCTTTATTACAGGTATTGTGCGCGTACAGAGCTGTGTACATTGCAGAATACAATATTATTACTTTATTATTGCCTTGGTTATTTCTACAGGTCCCTCCCATCCTACCTCCTCGATCCAGACAAGGTGACAGGTTGAATCGGACCTTCCTCGTTGGCCAATTCCAGTCATACGAGACTGCGTTCACATCAGCCTCACAATTTGTCACAGGGGCCTGAGACCAGGCCGCCTCAAGTCTCGTGTACACCGCAAAGATAGACGTTTTCTGACCGCTCGAACGTCACAACTGGTGGCAGCGGTGGGATGGCCAACACCGGGAAACCGATGGAGAAGGGACCACGCTGGGAAGAAACCAGAAAACCAAGCATGATGACTATTGGAGATGTCGGCGCCGAACTACGTCCAGCGTACAGCGACACACAATCAGGGAGGACGAGAAGACAGCGGCGGCTGTCCACAACGCCAACTCCGAGGGACCGAGAAGAGTCACGACGAGGAGTGGGGACCGGACGATCAGCGTTTGAGGCGCCGAAGAGAGTGGATTTGCTGGACCTGTCCACAGTAGAGCTGGACACAGTGCTATCGGCTCCCCCAGCTGACCCGTCGCCGATACCTTCGTGGCAGACGTTGCCCGACGAGAACGGAAGTTATCGAGCCCCTAAAGACTCTGGTTCTGATAACCACGGTCTCGGGGGCCGATACGAACACCGTGACGACGATTCGACAGTACAGATAATGGAAGAGATTGCCGAGCTACGACAAACCATGGGGTCTATGGCCAGGACTGTATCGGTGATAGCGATCCAGATGTCCAGAATCAATGCCAGTCAGATTCAGGAAAGAGAGGCGATCAGACGACCGGACACTGAAAACGACGCCGCAGAGCTGAATGCGGGTTGTGGAACTGCCGAAATGGTTGGTGATTACCGCCGAACCGAATGTCTGTCCGGGTCGCAGCAGGGTTGCGAGCAGACGCCACCGCCGCCGAGGAGAGGACGAGATGAGCCCATGAGCTGGAGGCAGCCATTACAGACATCGACTCCTGCGGCTGAGGCGAGGCGACCGATGTTGACTGCGGCAAAGGCAGCTACCTATGATGGGACAACGCCATTACGGGATTATCTCTCCCACTTCGACCACTGTGCTGCTATCAACGGATGGACATACTCACAACGGGGTCAATATCTGGCCGTTGCCCTCCGAGGATCTGCCCAGCAGCTGTTGGCCAGCTTGAAATCAGAACCAGGAAGTGCTGACTATGGACGATTGAAGGATGCCTTGGAGAAGCGTTTTGCCCCGCCGAATCAACTAGATTTGTACAAAACGCAGTTAAAATCCAGATACCGAGAGAAGTCAGAAGATCTTCCGGGCCTAGCTCAGGCATTAATTCGGCTTGCACAACAGGCATATCCCGATGCCGGGGATGACGTGCAGGATACCTTGGCAAAGGATCAGTTTTTGGAGGCTATTGGAGACGAGCTTAGATTTCTTGTATGGCAGACGCGGCCGAAGACCTTAGATGCAGCTGTACACTCTGCTGTAGAAGTAGAAGCATTCAAGTCCTCGCAACGTCGTAAGACTTGGGCAACCGCGAAGTCCACGGTTCCTAGTAAAGATGAGGGATTAGCTGCAACCTCCGAGGATGACGAAGAATCTGAAGCTCGCCTGAGAAAACAGATCAAAGAATTGATGGAAGAAATAATGCGAAAGTCTCAACCTCAACCACGGCGACGACCACAAAGATACACCAGAGGTCAACAACGGACGTATGGGTATCGGGAGCGAAGTAATGCTTGCTGGTCGTGCGGCAGAGAGGGTCATTACCGGGCGGACTGTCCAGATGTGTCCAGAACAGATGACTCTAAACCGCCGAGATCGCCCAAGAGTCCTCCCAAAGTTAATACTTCCGGGGAAGCTGGACTCTATTTGCCTGCCCAGATCGGGCCAGTGAAGATGTGGTGTTGTGTTGACACGGGGGCGTCGATTTCCCTCCTGAGCGAGAAAGTATACCAGCAGCTGAGTCCGCGGCTCAGACCAGCCTTGAGTAGCCCATCTTACGCTAGTATTCGTATGGCTGACGGTACGCTGATGCCCCTGAAGGGTGAAGCTGATTTTAAAATCACTATTGACGGTACCACACGAACACAGAGGATGATAGTCGGAGATCTGACAGTGGACGCTCTTCTAGGATACGACTTCCTAGGCACCCACTGTACCCAGATAGACACGCAGCGTCACCGGGTCAAGTATGGCGGCCACTACGTCCAATGCGAGGTCGTGGAGAGTGCAGGCTGTTACCGTGGAACCGAGGCCCAGACTGAACCGCTGCGGACGACCCGAGGACGAGAGATTAGGCGCCCCGCGCGTTGTCAGGATTATGCTCTATCGTGTCAACCCAAGATGGTGGGAGTTGAACAGCGATCTAGTTTAGGGACCGAGAAGGCTCACGGCTCTCCAACCCGGGTGTGCCATCATAGGATGGCCCGCCGTCATTTGTTAACCCCATGTTTTGCTCTATTCTTGCAGACAACGAAGATGAGTGAGAGGCAAAGCCGACGAGAACGTAGCCGCAGCCCCCATGGGCGCAAGGCGAGGTCCAAGGTGGACGAGACTGTGGAGCGGATATGGTGTCCTTTCTGTGAGAGGAGCTATAGTACAAGAAAACACCTGAGGGAGCACCTGCGAAGGAACCACGATTGGGAGACTGGGCGGCCATACCCTCCGCCCCGGGCTAAAGAAGACCCTGTAATCAGGCTCCCTAATCGAATCTGGCAGCCTCGGGCGGGACCGTCCGACGTCGCAGCTACGCCCGCAGCTCGCCGCCTGTCAGTAGTGACCGTGCCGCCGGGTAAGGGGGCGGACGCCCCTGCAGTCGATCCCGGGACCGCAGCAACTGAGGGGGAGGCTGCACTTGAAATAAGTGAGGATGAGCCTCAACTATCCCATCCCCCCTTCGCCGAGGAGACGGAGCAGGAGTTGGTTGCGGGGAAGGACGCGGGCAGTGATGGATGCCCCATCAGCCCTGGAGCTGTGAACAAGGGAGCAGGGCTGGATGAATGTGCCGACACATCGGCTGCCGACGAGCCCGATACGGTGGCGAGTACCTCCGGCGTGGATGGCGAGACCGCGGACGAGAAGAGGCGGAGCAACTCGCCGGCGTTCTTCCGACCTTGGGGAACCGATGCCTCGGGGGAGGCAGTGGAGCCAGGAGAGCCTGAGGTGGTCCATCCAACCGAGATGCCCGGTGCCGGAGTCCGTCCTGCAAGTACCCCAGCCGGAGAGGAAAGCAGGCCGGAGGACCTGGAGGCGGCGCCTCCCCAGAGGGTAGTGGTACGGAGAACGCGTACCTACGTGGACACTGTGAGGAATCGCCGAGGGGTGGTGACCCGGAAGGTATATGATAAGTGGGAGTGGAGTGAGGAACACAACCTGCGGTCCGAGATGAGGCCGCGTGGTGCCACTCCCCAGGCGAAGGAGTGAGGACTGAGTCGCCAGGGACCTGATGTCCCCTTTCCCACCCCGTGGACGACCCAGCAGGCCGCTGGGAGGAACGTCC
>JAVTVY010052200.1:0-27092 GCA_036873755.1 Hanleya hanleyi | reverse complement strand
GATATTCAGTCCCATGTTGAAGAGCCATGTAATTTGTCCAGTCGCACACTACAATCCACTCTCAGTTCTTTAATTATCTGAACAAGTCTCTCCAGTGAATTAGTGTAAATGCAAATGTAGCACATATATTTCAATAAAATAACTTTGGATACTTCCTAGGACCCTCTACAATATTAATAAAATTCATAAGCTAGGTGACAGGTGGGAAAAATCCATTATTTAATATAATGCCAGCGTCTAGTCTGTAATTCAATATTCATCCGTCGCTCATTAAAGAAATTTCGCGTCCATAATCCAAAACTTAATTCATATAATAGCATTTTCAGCAAATTAAAAGAAATCATAGTGTACATAAAACTAGGTTAGTTTCCTGCAAGAGAGAATCGGTCAACCGGTTCAATGATGCCATCAAGACATCATATGTTCCAAAAATATCAAATCCGTATCGCTGATCAGTATTCTTAATCCATCTTATTTTCATTGTAAAATCGTTATCTACAGTATGATGTATCTCAATCACGCTTTGATTGTGACTGTGATTGAGATACATGGGTTCCTACGGCCCATAGCCCCAGGTTAAGCGGAATTAGACACAAACGTAACACCATAGATATTGCACCTACACTCGTATTTTGCTATCAATCTGCGATATGTATCGCCAAATTTGAGAAACGTTGAGTGGAGACGCTTGATATAGCCCTGTTTTATAAGTTTCTGCAGTAATGTCTTGTGAGATTGATTTAAATCGCCACATTTAAGAGATATGTCCCTCTGGAATGATATGATATATGATTTCTTCTCTGCATATTTGTGAAATATTTTACCTTTTTAGAACGGGATTATAGAATCATATCATTCAGCAGAAAATGACAAAAAAAATCAGTGTGCAATACAATGTATAAATTCTTATCATTGGATTGACTGGAACAATGCTTGGTGCAGCCTTTCATGGCATCAGACTGTATACAATTGCCTTCTACTGGGAGGTTACATATTCTGACTATAGCAGAATGACAAATATATTTTGAAGACCAACAGAATGAAATCTAAATGAGTAGAGAATCAATCATTCAAACGTTGAATTTGTGACCTTCCACCCTAAGCTGGATGATGCAGGTCAGGCCATTGGGTTTACTTAAACAAACAATTAAAATTAAAACTGTAGGCCTAGTTGGTAATAAAAAATAAATTCTTTACGTCGGTGTTATTTTAAAATAAACACTATATTTCAAAAAAGATAAAAATGTACTTTTCGGAAATAAAATACCAACATGTATGATAATACTCCAGAGGCGTTAGTTGTCATGGTTAAAAGAAAATAGGAAGGGAGGGATAATATATGACTTTCAGCAAATATATTATAAATGTCCAATTAACGACCCAATATAAAATTTCATTAAAAAGACCAGTATACTGCAATCAATCATTAAAACATTCCATTTTTAAGGTAGGAGCAGTGATAAAACTAATATAAACATATTAATATATAAAACACATGCAATGAATGTAATTAAATCAATAATTATGGTAAAAGAGGGCGCAAATATCACAGACAAATTGAAATCAATGAGGGTAAATATGTCACAGGCATATCACAGATCTGGTTCCATAAATGCAATGCATGCAAATAAAATCAATACTTGGGGTAAATAGGGGGTCATATAGTTTCGCTGCATCACAGATAGTAGACTAAAGCTCATTATAATATAGTTATAATATCTCCACCCCCATTGGCAAACATTGACGGAGAGAGACCTTGAAAGCATCGCCCTCCTTCAACATTTAACCAACAGGAGTAGAGACATCATTTAAAAGCAGTAGAATAGTATATCAGTAAAACTCCATATAAACCACATGCAATGCAGCAAATAAAATCAATAATAAGAATAAATATAAACGAAACATAAGATTACTTCACATTAGCTTAGACACTGAGGCAGAAGACATTTGTTAAAAAAATATAAAAAATCCAGTCACAATTAAAAATCGCCGACAGCTGCCGATAAAATTGGCAACAGCCTGGTATATCTTATCATGATTTCGGCTTGGCTTAAGAACAGTCTTCATGGACGGGTTAAAATCACCTGCCTGTAAAAACTCATTGTAAAAAGCTAAAACGTTCATTATCATAACGAGAACAGTAGAATAATAAATGTGGAATACTATCCTCAACGTGACATTCTTCACACGAACCCTTCTCATCCTCAGCTTGACATTCTTCACACGAACCCGTCTCATGGAACTTAAATCTATGTAAATGAGAGTCGGTAGGTAGATGACCAGATTGCGCCCTTAAAAATAAAACTTCAGAACGTCGGCATGATAAGGAAAAAAACGTGTGACAAAATAAGAGGGATTAAATGAATAATAAAAACGCCCCTAATTTGACGTGTCTCAGTCGTGTTGCCACATGCGGATAAACCGGGGTTTGAGCTTTGACATTGCCTCAGATAAAGCCAGCTTGAGGGGTAATGTTATATGTGTTACATTAAGAGCCTGTTTGGCAAGTGTATCTGCCTGATCATTCCCCGATATACTCACATGAGATGGAATCCATGCAAATGATACATGAATACCTTGATGAAACAATGTTGTATATACATGTAAAATTTAAAATAAAACTGGACAGGATTTATTCCAGATAAAATGCATCATTGCTTGGAGAGAGCGATTGAGGCAGTAAAAATCACTGCTCCAGCTGGTCTGAAACCAGATAAAAAGCGGAGTGATAGTAAAATTGCAAGAAGTTCAGCCTTGAAAACAGAGACATGGTCAGCGAGACGATAAAACTTGTTATACTTGATCTCAGGTATAGTAAAAGATGCTCCAGTTTTCCCAGACTCTGAGCACTTGGTACCATTCGTATAAAATTTTAAATATTGGGACCAATTAAAAAACATATATTCTTTGGCATTTGCTTCAGTCTGATGTGAGGGATCAGATTTCTTGGCTCTATTATGTAAGTCAATACAAATTTAAGGGCATTTTAATTGCCACGGGGGAATTCGGGGATAATATCTTGTTGAATAAACAAGTCATCAGTATAAGGTAAATTACAGATATAATTTGACCGTATATTAAACGGTTCTGAATTGATTGTGTTATCAATGAGTATAGAACAAAGTTGCAGGACATTGTCTATCTGCTCCGTGTCAAAGGCCTGAACTTGTTAGGGCAATGATGAAATTACTTTCATGTTGATCCTCCCAGCTGGTGATAAGTACATGTAGGTCACTTTTATAATTTGATACTAGATATTTTCGTTATTTTGGGATTACACTAGCACAGATTCTGGTGCAGAAAATTGGTCGAGTCCACAGCGGGATTCGATCCAGCGACCCCCAGAATAATCGCCAGCAATTAGCCGATCTAAACCACTCGGCCAACTGACTTCCCACAAAATAAGATGGAGCAAACGGGTAGTCATGAAAACAAACATACAGTACCTCTCTGATGGACGTAATGACACACATATAATGCTGGCGATTAGGTGCATTACTCTGGGGGTAGCTGGTTCGAATCTTGCTTGGAACTCGACCAATTTTCTGCACTAGAATCTGTGCTATACTAGGATAGTGTAATCCCAAAATAACAAAAATATTGTTTACGATCTCTTTCTTAAAAGACAAAAAATAGCTTGATAATAGATGCCTGGAACAGGAACCCATCCAGCCAATGAACCAAACCAATGACCTAGGTCATGCCTGAAAACTGCATAGCCCTGGTTTAGAGGGTCTTTCTTGCTAACATATACCAAGTATGCCTTTTCTTCTGCATTTATCAAGTGTACTAGATGACCTGATGTTAAGATAACCTAAGATTTATGACATCCTGTCACGAAAACTCACTAAGGCAACCGGAGAATGGTATCCATATTGAATTCATGCTCTAAAACAGAAAATCTATGTGAAAATGACATATGAACATATATAAAAACATCAGAAAAGTATCAAACTTCACTAATATTGACTTTGTGCCATAAAATCAATCAAAAATAGGAGACCAAATTATCTGCATCAGCTGAAAGATTTGAGGACTAGTACTATTTCACTAGTACTATTTCTTCTCTTCTTCTTCTCATAGTCTAGGGCAGTTAAGTAAACAACCGGTCACCCTCGCAACGGTAATACTTGTGCTCAGATTTTCCATTAGTATCAAAACAGGACCATTAGACCCTACGGGTGTACATAACCACGAGAAAACGAGGAAATATTTTGAACAAGTGCTAATTGAAGTAAATGTGGCGAATATGTTAATATTGAATTCTTGAAGAAAATACCATATACTTAGATTGATGAATAATTTGATATCTTAAACTTGGAACTGTGCCAGTTAACATCAGGTAAAATAATGCTGTAATTCAGCAATAAATTATAATTTATAAATATAAGATCTGCAGAACTATTTCGACGTGCCGTTGGTTCATTAGCTTGAGTGCACGACATTACAAAGCTCATGGACTCTCGGTGGCCGAGTGGTCTAAGGTGTTAAACCCCACAAACTCTTTACAAACCCCTATATCACACTTTCCACTCCGAATTCCAATATATCCAACGAAGTATCGGTATTTAAAAGTGCATTCTTCACGTAAAATTGACTCTAGACCATCGAAATTAGACGAGGACTACGAAGCGAAATTCCAGGCATACGGCTCGCTACGACCACCACCGTTTGATTTGCGAGGGCGCTTGAATGAGTAGATTTATTGTACCAGTCTCTGAAGGTGTTGTGATGCTGATTAAACCCGACACACTCTTCAACTTCTATGAGGCGAGATATCAAAATCAGAACATTCGGGGAGGGAATGTGGCTTAGCGGGATAGAGCGTTATTCCTGCTTCGTCAGGTGGGTGTCATCATAGTGGACGTGGGATAATTTATAATTTCCGAACAACTTTCACTCCATTCATAGCGTGAAATTATCGTGTTTCACACACACCAATAGGCATACACGGTGTACAATTTAGGGAGAGTTGTGTTTTAAGGTACTAGTAAGCGATAACATGCAACAGTTGTGGGGGCGCAAAACGGTGTAAGCTGACGAGAAGTCATCTAGTATTCTAATTACCCCATGGGTTAGTATTCTAAGTGCATCTGATTGCATAGAGTGGAACGAGGAGACTTATTGGATTCACAAATATTGAGCATATCGCTTTAGTGTATCAGTGTATCAAGTGTATCATTTCAGATGACACGACCAATCACGGTGAAACACAGGGGAATGGAGGAAGTCGAGATAAGTCGGGTGAGGTGCAATTCAGTATGGCTGACGGCACATCATCGCGTAAGGAGAACAAGGAAGTGGAGCTGATTTATGGAGTGCAAGATTATCCCCCAATTCACATCACCATTATATATGGTTTACAGGCAAGTTGCATGTAATCCGCATGAATAAGTTTTCATATATATATAGACTGAAGTATAAGATATTGAAATTGGTATATTATGGCCAAACATTAGTAGTTAAACTTTTGCGTTGTCTATACACTGAATCCTCCAGTGATAATTTTATCAGCAGTCATGGCGATATAGCCCAGTGGCTACAGTGGTAATTTTATCAGAGAAGTTTATTTTACCTTGAATATTCATTAGGGCTTCTAAGACAATAAATGTCACTCGCTGATGCAGACCAAGCTGATGCAGGTGATGTATTTGTCAGGCGAAGCGCGTGAGGCCAGTAGCCAATATTGTGAACACGCGATCACTGTTTACTTGCCGTTTGCGCGGAAGAAAACATGGCTGACTGTGCCGCATCGTGGATTGCTGGAACTGGCGGAAGACTCAATTGACGGAATCAGTGCAATGACAACGTCGCTGACGTTATTTCCTTATTCCTTATTCCGTCGATTTTCATGAAAATCGACATATTTCGACAACCATTACGTCTTTCATAACACGAATGGGACCATGTTTTCCCCAATAAATTTTCTTCGCTGTGAATATACAATGACACCTGGACTCTTGGCCGGGCTTGGTCAAGATCTGTTCAACCAAGACTGGCACCGTATGGTGTATTGTGTGCTTAATTGAAATATGTTTCCCTTTGCCCATTGTGAGAAACGATATTGTGTTTTATTTGTGTTTTTCACGTTAAACATACATGGATTAAAGCTATCTATCGATGAAGATATTTCTGTTATCGTTGTATGGATGATGGTAACGAAAATGTAACATACCGCTAATGAAATTAATATCTTATTGATATCATTGAAAACACCGACCCGAAGTTTTATTTGGTGTGTAAAATTAATTTTAAAGCTTGTGTACCGGTACGTGTATCCTGCAAAGCATGAATGAGGCAAAAGAAAAAAGCAACATTCTCCGTAGATTTTGAACATGCGCAATACCAAAATATCTGACCAGAATAAAGACTTCAGCGAAATTATCTTTCGTATATTAAAAATGTCTTTTAGAAAGCATCAGTAATAGGGAGCCGGGAAATTCTGACCCTTTTTTTCACGGCGTCGAGGTCTAGCAAGTCATGAGTGGGTGCATGTAAAACTACGATTTGGTTTGAAAATATAAAATCCGGAAACACGACTCCCCCCCTGAAATATAGAAAATCTCTATTAAATGAGTTTCGGTACGATAATATCGGTCCCCCAGCGGATCATGGCCTGCTGAGAGGGGCAGGTTGAGTTCGCGGGTGTATTTAAAATGAAGATTTGTCCCGGTAATATAAAAAGCGGAACACAGACTTTACACCCATACCATGGGGAATAATCCATAGAAGTGTGTATGGGGCCATCTACAGGAGTGTATGTAAAATTAGGATTTGTATCGAAAATATAAAAAGCGAACAAACTGTGTTCCGCTTTTTATATTTCCAGACAAATATGCCCCATTGATCCATTACAGGCCCATTTGAATGGCGTAAAGTCCGTGTTTCCTTCTTTTTAGGTTCCAGGAAAAATGCTAAATTTCACATATCAATTGACCCCTGGAAATTCCCACACCAGAAGTTACGTCACCGGAAGTCATCTTTGACTCTGACGTGACGGCAT
The DNA here is from genome assembly GCA_036873755.1 of Hanleya hanleyi. Taxonomy (NCBI): domain Eukaryota; kingdom Metazoa; phylum Mollusca; class Polyplacophora; order Lepidopleurida; family Hanleyidae; genus Hanleya; species Hanleya hanleyi. The sequence goes on along the minus strand of JAVTVY010052200.1, from coordinate 20,089 downwards.
CCGTGACGTCGCGCCATAGCCTCACGGTTTCTTACTACCAGCATCTACAACTGGACCAATACCAATAATTTGCTCATATTTACTACGCATTAATTTTTGGTTGGCTTAGTATTTTTCGCATGTGTAAATATTAGCAAAATATTTTTAAAATTATAATATTCTATAGCTAGTAAATATGATTTCCTTACGAAAGAAGCTGTAAGTGAAAAACTACAATGACGCAAAAAAAGTCAGTGAGACGAATAAATTACTCAGCCATCGCGATTTTCTAATTTGTGGTCAAATAATATCATTTTCATTTCAGCAAACTCAATAAAACCCAACAAAATTTCTTCAATTCCTATCATTCTAGCTTGCATTGGTAAACGTGTCATTCATTGTCGTTATATCCGTGATCATCGGTGGCGTGGTGTGCGCAGATGCGGAGATACAGGCAAAGCTGACGAGTGCCACACTATTTATGGCCGGTCTCAGCACAATATTGCAAACTTCCATCGGAATAAGGTACCATGATACCCCCATCTCCATATTATTTCGTATCGGATAAATATAGGATAAGGTATCTGTATTTCCTCCCAACTGACCAAGAAGCTTCAAGTTTGCAATTAAGTTGAAGAAATTCATTTGAGTATGTAGTTCGCATTTTTAAATTGAATTAGCCTTGTGTTGAACATTGGTTCATTTGTGCCTATTTGTTGTTCCACAGGCTTCCGATATTCCAAGGTCCAAATCCAACATTTCTGGTTCCCTTACTCAACATGGCGAGTTTTCCGGAATGGAAATGCCCCAGTAATACAACAGCAGGTATGGTGACAAGTTTATGACAGCGTATGGTCGTCTTGAGAAAAAGTCATCCGAGTCTGATGTCGTTGACGAAAAATAATATTTGAAGAGAAGTTTATTCTGTGAGATATTTAAACAGGTGACTTGTCTACAATATCAATGAATTACCAATGAGATTATAACATTCAACCTAGAATCTGACAGGAAGTCCCATTTCATTACGGGCATATTTCGACATACAGACACAGCACAAAACGCTATGATAGTTGTATATATATATATATTCAATTTCTTTTTTATCTATAGATCCTCTTTCCGGATCTTCTAATTCCACGGACTATGGAACAACCGAACTTGTCCCGACAGATATGCGAGTAAAGATGGTATGTGTCCATTTGAAAGGCTGCCGTTTGGTTGCACCAACATTTTGTATGAAACGTTTTGCAGGAATAAGTGAAGGCATTGAGTATTCCGTAAAATATCGCGTCCCATTACATTCAATCACGTTACACGTCTGTTTTCTGGCATGTTTGCATCCTGCAGGCGAGTTCGTAAACGTTAAGCTTATTCGTTCCGGGTGCGACAATTTCTATTTTGATGTCTCGTACGGTGTATTACGAGTTCCCTGGTGTAAAACACAAAGTGTATAGAGAGGTCAAAACAGAGGCGCATGCATATGGATATGTGCATCAATCCATAAAACATTTTCACTCTCTGTCTCACATTCCGAGAGTAACGGTACGGCAATAACGATGCCAATTTTCACCAGAGCAGTGCATTTGTGAATATCTGGACACGGCTGGTGCATATTATATTATTTATCATAAATACCAGCTTCGCTCGAAATTACCACTTACTCAGAACTAACCGAACTATCTAACGCATTCCTGTATCCATGAAACGCACACGAAAATGTCAGTCGCTAAAATGTGATTCAATAACCTTTCATAATTAAGATATGACGTGAGTATGTTCCATTGTTTTCGTACGACGTAAATTAAATGCCCTTCATATAAAAGAATACATATAATATCCATTCATTCATAATATTCATTTCATCCGTTCTCAGATTTCCGGTAGTCTGGTAGCCGCCTCGTGTATTCACATCCTACTCGGCGCCAGCGGTATAATGGGCCGTCTCATGCGCCGTATTGGCCCAATAACGGTGGCACCGGTGCTTATCCAGATAGGAGTGTCCCTCATTCCACCAGCCACTAACCTAGCTTCGTCTCATTGGGGAATTTCTGCATTGTAAGACCTGCTTATAACGAATATCACATACATCATCAGCAAAATATAATTTTCATTGTTCAGATAGTCCTTCTTTTCCGTCTTCTTTGTTGTCTTAATAGATGATGTCCTCCTTCCATTGAAATTCACTTTTATGTTTCCTTCTCAATGTATTTTTCTAGTCGCAATTAGTGCAGTCTTAATAAATTAATATCCTGTCAGGGATCGTCAGTTGTATTTGTCGCTATAGAATATCACTTATTGTCCATCGCCGCAACGCTTGGGTGTCGCTTCAAGTTGATGTCTGTTCAAGTTATTCCCAAAAGATAACCGCTAAACGCTTTGTCGGATTCTTCCGAAATGTAGCATATGCATTCTATGCGACATCCGCGGGTATAGCGTTTCGGTAAGATCCGCCTGGAGGTGGTGCCCCTGAGTCTTCTTCCAAACTTCTATGCATGTCCGTTGATGTCCGTTTAAATTCTTCGCAAGCAATAACTTCCAAATGCTATGTCGGATTCCTCTGAAAATTGGCATATGCATTCCTTGGGACAATACGTTGGTTGGTAGTGCGTTTCAGCAAGATCTGGCCGAAGGTCCCGCCACTGGATCTTGTCCCAATCTGCTGTGCATGTCCGTTCGTATCCGTTCAAATTTTTCGCAAGCGATAACTTCCAAACGCTATGTCGGATTTCTCCGAATTTTGGCATATGCATTCCATGCGACAAGACGTAGATTGGTATTGCGTTTCAGTAAGATCTGCCCGAATGTGGCCCCATTAGGGTTCGTTTCATCTCTCTGTGTGGATATTCGTCCGAATTATCGCAAGCAATAACTTTGGAACTCTTCGTCGGATTTCTCCGATATTTGACATATGCATTCCTTGCGACAAGATGTTTGTTGGTAATGCGTTTTAGCAAGCTGTCTTAGTAAGCCGACCAAGGACATGTAACTTTTGATGGCATTGTTTGTTACAAATGGGCACCTATGCTAAATTAGTTCTTTGTGTGTTAGTGGTCACATTCTGTATCTAATCACAGCCAAAAATTAAAGATTTGATGGTCAAATTCAAAATGGCGGCCATATGGGGTAATCAGAAAATCAAACTTTTTGTCGTTGCCCTTATAGTTCAAGGCATTATTCTTAGCACATTATGCAAATTTGTCAAAACCGAGGGATCTCTAAGCATAGCCCCGAGACATTTTATTCCCATTTTGAATCTATTTACATATCCCAAAAATCAAGATTTGATTGTCACATTCAAAATGGCGGCCATATGGGGTCATCTGAAAATCACACTTTTTTTCTGCTGCTCGTGTAGTTCAAGGCATTATTCTTACCTCACTGAGCAAATTTTGCAAAAACCGTGGGATCTCTATTCATAGTCTAAAATATTATGCCCAATTGGAATCTATTTTCGTATGCCAAAAATCAAAATTTAATGGTCAAATTCAAAATACCGTCCTTATGGAGCCATCTGAAAATTACACTTTTGGCCGTTGCTCGTATCATTCGTAGCTCATTATGCAAATTTATCAAAATTGTGGGATCGCCAAGCATAGTCCAACAACCTATGCTCTTTTTGAATCCACGTACGTATCCCTAAGATTAAGATTTGATGGTCAAATTCGAACTGATGACCATATGTGGTCATCTGAAAATCATATTTTTCCATGTTGCTCCTTTACTTCAAGGCACTATTCTTCGCTCATTGTGCAGATTTATCAAAACAGAGGGATGTCTTAGCATAGCCTAACACCTTACGCCCATTCTGAATCTATATGCATATCCTCAATATCAAAATACGATGTTCAAATTCAGTTTGGCAGCTGTGTGGAGTTATCTGAAAATATGATTTTCAGATGACCTCATGTGGTCACCATTTTGAATTTGACCATCGAATTCTAATCTTTAGGGCTCCAAAAAGAGCATAGGTTGTTGGGCTATGATTGGAGATCCCACAGCTTTGATAAATTTGCATAATGCGCTAAGAATGATACCTTGAACTATACGAGCAACAGAAAAAAGTGTGATTTTCGGATGGCTTCATATGGCCGTCATTTTGAATTTGACCATCAAATCTTGAACTTAGAGATCTGTAAATAGATTCCAAATGGACATAGGGTGATGGGCTATGCATAGAGATCCCTCAGTTTTGATAAATTTGCTCAGTGAGGTGAGAATAATGCCTTGAACTACACAAGCAACAGGAAAAAATGTGATTTTCAGATGTCCCCCATATGGACGCCATTTTGAATTTGACCATCAAATCTTGATCTGTGAGATATGTATATAGATTCAAACTGGGTATAGGATGATTGGCTATGATTAGACATCACTCGGTTTTGCTACATTTGCATACTGAGCTAAGAATAATGCCTTGAACTACACGAGCAACATCCAAAAGTGTGATTTCCATATGACCTCATCTTGCCGCTATTTTGAATTTGACCATTAAATCTTGATTTTTGGCATATGAAAATAGATCAAAATGGACATAAGATGTTAGGCTATGCATAGAGATCCCACGGTGTTTTATAAATTTGCCCAGTGATGCAAGAGTAATGCCCTGAACAACACGAGCAACAGGGAAAAGTGTGATTTTCAGATGAATCCATATAACCGCCATTTTGAACTTGACCATCCAATCTTGATTTTTGGCATATGTAAATACATGCAAAATGGGAATAACATATTAGGCTATGCATAGAGATCCCTAGGTTTTGATAAATTTGCGCAGTGAGGTAAGAATAATGCATTGAACTGCACGAGCAAGATGAAAAATGTGATTTTCAGATTACCCAACCTGTCCGCCCTTTTGATTCAAAACATAATATTTTAAGCTGAGAATTAAGCAACAGATTTAAAATAGGCGACAGATGCTGGGCCTTGATGGAAGATTCCTTTGTATTAACTAATTTGCACAATGGGCTAAGAATAATGCCTATTATGTGAATAACCTGAAATAGGGCGATTTATGGATGAACCCACATGAGCGCCATTTCAATTTAACGCATGATGGTTAATCACTAGAATTACAGAAATAGGCTCAAAATTAACCGAATATAATATTCCAAAGCTACGGAAAATCTTTGCTCTCGATTTTAAATCATTCTGGTTAACCGCGAATGTGCCAAAAGGCATTAAATTTCCGAACACTCTATCATCCAGACAAGAAAGAGTTAACTCAAACTACTTCAAACTCGAGAAAGAAAACTTCGGACCAGCAATTATCTTGATCGGGAAGGTTCAGTCTGTAAGAAAATGGATGTTGCCAAAATTCACAAACAAAAAATACTGAATTACCCTACACTAATATCTTAAAATTCATCCCGTAGAACTACTTTAAATTTGATATCCATTTGTTTTACAAAGAATTTCACGCGAAAAAGTTCTAAATTGTTTTAAGGCCCATCTTTCGGCCATCGTTGGATGTTATTCGATCTCGAAATGACCTGATAATGACCCCAAATTACCAAAGTTGTCTTAGTATCCACCCTGCCCTGGGCCAAACTGCATATAAGAGTAAATAACAAACAGCACAAAATATATGAAATAAAACAGAATTCCCCCTCATTTTCGACCTCATTTTCGACCTCATTTGACCCGCAAAGTGACCCTAAAATGAATTCAATTCCAATAGTTAACGAGCTAGCCATGCCTGTGTTAAAGCCATACAGTACATACAACCAATTTATCGTGAATATAGCCTTTGGTAACAAACATCACAATGGAAATTAAGTTAGGAACGACTTTTACCAATTTTGACCTTATTTAACGCCAAAAGTTACCCCGAAATGACCTTTAATGTCCAAAATTCGGGTGGAATCCCCTCCCATCTTGAACCCTAACGCACAAAGAACTAATTTAGCAAGGATATCCATTTGTAATAAACAATGCCATCAAAAGTTACATTTCGTGTCTTTGGCCGGCTTATTATCTGAAGGCGACGCCACTAGGATTCATTCCGTTCTTCCGTGCTGCAAGCGATGACTTTGTAATGCTTTGTCTGATTTCGTCGGAATACAGTACCTTTCCGGATAAATTATAATCGGAGAAAATCTCTTCGGATTCTACTTAAATTTGGTATGCATATACCATGCCATATGAGATGCCGCTTGGAATTGAGTTTTGACCGCTTCTCTCTTGCAGAAAACTAGCTTTGTTTGCTATGATTGTCTTTTTGAATTTGGTGCTAATACTGTTAAATGGAATATGGACACGAATATTTTTTAATGGACAACGCCTGAATTATGAATGCCGGACCAGACGCTTGTAATTGCCCGCTTGCGCATACAGGTAGCGCTATCTGGGGGCAACTTCTAAATTTGGTTTTTGGGTAATACCGTGAGATCCGCTCATCGGATTCTTCTCAGATTTGGCATGTATGTACCATGCCAGGAGATATAGCTTCGTTCACTTGCAATCCCAGGTGGTGCCAATTGGTGACAAAATCCAAAGCTTGTTTCCGGGGAATGACTTGAGAACTACTCATTGGATTCTTCTTGAAATTTGTATGAATATACTGTGACATAAGATATCACATGACATTGCGTTTCGCCCACTTGCGGCTAGAGATGGTACCACCTGGTGTCAAAATCTAAATATGGTTTTCGGTTAAGAACTTGGAGACCCTCCTCAGATTTTTCTCAAATTTGGTATACAGATGGTGGCAACTTCCAAATTTGATTTCCGGGCAATAACTTGAGAACCGCTCATCGGATTCTTTCCAAATGGTATGCATAAATAATGCCATAATGTCGCTTCGGACTGTATTTCGCCCGCTTCTGCCTAGAAGTGGCGCCACCTGGTGGAAAAATCTGAAATTGTTTCCAGGCAATAGTTTGAAAAATACCCAACGGATTCTTCTCAAATGCCGTATTCATATGCCAAAAGATGTCACTTGGGATTGTGTTTCGCACACTTGTGCTTACAGGTCGCGTAATAACTTCGCTCCAGATTCTTCTTAAAGTTCGTATGCCGATACCATGCCATGAGATGTCGCTTGGGATCGCGTTCCGCCCACTTGCATCTACAGGTGGTGACACCTAGTGGCAAAGTCTGAATTTGGTTTAGGACGCCTTCACATTCTTGTCAAATTTGGTTTGCTATAATGAGATGTCGCTACGAGTTGCATCTCGCCCACTTGTGCCTACAGGTGGCGCCAATTGATGGCAAAATCTCAATTTGGTTATTACGGGGTTATTAAGTAAGCATGCTTGTAAGCATATGTAGCTGCTTGTTTCAGTGGAATTCGGTGTTCAATGAGCCTATCCAATGAATATTCAATAGTTTATGACATGCGGCGTAACTATGTCTGCGCATTTGAACTAATTCACGAGTAGTCGGAGGATTACCGTCTCCATTTCCCGAAGTTTTCTTATATTAACTCCCCGTCGGCGACATCAAACGATTTTCGCCCATCGTGGTGTCCAATTCGGCCGAGCCAACCAAAGATCCCCTACATTCGATGTCCTCTTCAATCATGAGAGAGATGGAGTGATGCTATATCCTGATAGGTGGACGCTCGCGCTGATGCAATACAGTAAGATTCCACATCGATAAATACGCCTGGGGAGAGATGATATGGAATATTAATTTATTCAGAGTGGAATTAGTGATGATAGTGTGATCGGTGGCAGCTTTCGCAGGTTATATATAAGAATACACTTACACCACCATTTATCTGGATTGCTTAATATAAATAAGTCCAATCTGTATCCCCACAGCACGTTTTTGACGTTCCTTATCATGACGGCGTATCTGGAGCGCATACGTCTCCCTGTGCCTGCTTGCAGCCGCAAACTAGGATGTTACTCGGTCCGATATCCAGCGTTTCAAGTTCTTGCCGTGAGTACAATTGGGATATAAAGTTTTGATATCACACTGAATCTGTTGTGATGTGTGTATACCCTTGTACAAATGCCGTGGTCACCTGTGTAGACGGTCGAGTATCAAAGTCAGCGGACAATTCTGCAAAAAGTGAGTTTGGTTAAACCTATCGAACAGAATCCGGCAACCTGACTGTCACCTTGCTAAATCGATTTTGTTATGTTAGAGATAATAATCCCCCCCCCCCCCATCCTTTAACACCTTTATAATCTACGTCTGCTTCATCAGTTTTTCAACCCATGTCGGTAAACTCCTGGATATGCATGTAATATCCCACTTTTCATCATACCGATCGTTTTAGACTCATTTTCAAACTAGTTACATTATCGGTACATGTATGTCCATAACATCATGCGAAATTGTGACCCACTGGGGTGAAATAAAAATGCCTGTTTTTTTACACATTTTCCAATGATTTTGTAACATTTATTGAACCAAAGTTTATATTTTCTCAGAATTTAACTGTTTCACATCATAGCTAGTCACCTGGGGGCTTATTTTTACACCATTTATATATTCTTTCACAAGAAGCATCGTAAACATCTGCATTATTTCCTATCAGTTTAGGCCAGTTATGAGTGCACATGCATGATCCTTTTAACGGATTGCTTGTTCTGTTTTTCACGAAGACAACAAAAATAATAAAAAGGAATATCTTCCTATGTATAATTTCTCAGCTATGGGAGCTGTGTCATTATGGTCATCAGAGGGATACTGCAGGTTCGCTTTCAAGTCTACCGGCCTGCTACCTCGTATTTTTGTGGGAGGCCCATTGGCCGAGTGGATTAGTTCGCCGACATATAGTGCTGGCGATTAGGTGCCATACTCTGAGGGTCGCTTGTTCGAATCCCGCATGACCAATTTTTGAGCGCTAGAATCTCTGCTATACTAATATATTGTAATCCCCAAAATAACGAACATACGATACGATCACTTTCTAAATGACAAAAACAAATAAATGAAAAAATCTTTCTATATATTCAGCTATGGGAGTTTTGTCATTACCGTCATCATAATCCCAAAAATAACTAAAATACTGTTATACGATCACTTTCTTAATGATTGAAAAAATAAAAGAATTGATGTGTTATTGTTGTGTGACAATCTCCTGAATATGTTTGCTTTGGAATGACTAGACCGTGTTTTCTGTAATTATCAAACACCTTTGAATATGTGTAATTGATGCTTACTAATTAAATATCCTTAAATATAAGTCATTGTGGTAATCAAACAAACAGACATTTCTGACCTGTATATGCATATATTCATATCATAAAGCAGAATTTCCGAAAATAAAATCGCCACAAAACGACCATAACTTGGTCATTTTGATAATTGGTTTAAATGCAGTTTTTTTGTATTCGTACAAATACAACGAAAGTTGATACAATTCGAATATTATTTATGTAATATCATTTTCACCGATGTAGCATTAATAAAACAAGAGTAGCATTCCCACTATTCACACAATATTCAGAGTTTTAAACTGAAATTGATGGTGGACCTGTTTGTTCTCAATGCAGTTCTCCGATTTATTTAAATACACACTCAATTCAAGTCAATGACTACCATTTATATTGAACATGTCACCAACGGAGCAATCCAGAATAAAAAAAGCGATTTTGAGGGCCTTCACCAAATTTAACCTTTTGACCTCAAAATGGCGGCTTGGCGTATTTTTTTCAAAATGGCAACATGCTTATTTATGCACTGTAGAAAATTTAGAAACAAGTCATATAGTGTATAGTTTAAGCAAGGCTGTGCATGTATCGCTTCTGCTTCGAGGGCTTACTAATCCAATTTCCAAGCCGTTTTCTGAGTTCTGCCTGCTGACTAGTATCCTGGTCACGCCAGCATTTCATGAGAGTGTATTCGTATGAAAATGGACGTCACTTAACTTTTTTTTTTACTTTTGATCAAAGAGATTTTGATCGATCATAGTTCTAGAGGGGAACTGCATCAATATTCAACTGGAAAGTGTTATTCAACTGGCGGTTGCTTTGACAGTGTTTCTCGAACAAATGGATTTTTTTCTCTTTTTACAAGATTAGAACTTTTGAAATATCGTTAAATCTCTAATTCAAAATAGGTTTACTGCGGAAGCATGGAAGGGACAAAGACTGTATATATATTTTTCTTTCAAAATTATCACGGACCCCGAGACAATTGTCTAATGAGAATGCAGAATTATCCTGGCCCCCGAGATAATCTACCAATGAAAACGCATAATTATCTCGGACCTCAAGATAATAGTCTAATGAAAATGAAGGATTATCCCCAACAATTAAACATTTATAAGCGTCAATAATCAAATGATTTAATTTTTATATATTTATAATGGCATTCCATGAATCAACTTCGAGTCGATTTCGTTTGTAGAATTTATCTTAGTATGCATGGCGTTGTTTGCATTTTGCGCTGAGCATTTCGTATTTAATAAACTTTCACAAATTTTATTGGCTCCTCATGTCGGGTAAACGAGAAATCATCTCGGAATCGGAAATAATTCTGCAAATTGATTTGACGGTTATTTCGGGGTCTGAGATAATTTTGCATTCCAATTGGACGATTATCTCCGGGTCCGAGATATCTATCTCGGGTTCCGTGATATTTATCTGTAATTTCATTGGACGATTATCTTGGTGTTCGAAATAATTCTACATTCTCATTGAACGATAATATCGGGGTCCGAGTTAATTTTTAAAAAAAAATCCTTCCATGCTTCCTTAGTTTTCCAATCACATCCATAGTATTTTGTTGGCCGTATTTTGGTTAATTAGCTCAATCATATGCTTTTCTGTGCCATAATCGAACCAGTCACGTTTTATTGAACACAGATTGTAGTGTCGTTGGCGTTGGGATGGATACTTGCGTACATATTAACTGTGACTGGTAGGTTGACTGATGATCCTACGTCACTTGAGTACAATGCCAGGACAGATGCCAGACTTGAAGCCATCGACAAGGCAGAGTGGTTCCGATTCCCATACCCTGGTGAGTGGTGTGCTCGTCTCTGACCATTCACTTCTGTATCCACTGGTACGGTACACAATAAGAAGGTTATGATAAGTTGATCGAACATTTTGAGGTGCAAACGAAACTGTCCCTGACAAACGTGGGCAAGATGGGCGACCTAGTCCGTGAGATGGATCACAGAAAGGGCCTTAAATTAGATGATTTTGTATCCCACGAAGATTTTATTTGCTACATAATCATCAGCAACGACAAATTTTCCGTTGATAGATTCTGTTAGTAGTTCTGTCTGAGGCGTCGCCCCAACTCCACCAATATATGAAATTCAATAGCAAAGATCACACGAGGTCATCCCGGAAGTCAAAGGTCAGGGCTGGAAAATATAATCTATAATCACTCCCGTTATTGCCCATTTCCACTAAATTGACACAGTGAGTGGCAACATTACATATTGAGACATGCTACCGCCACGAAGAAAAGCATTAAATATCCCTTTTCGCAAGTACATTATATGGAACCCTCGACCAAACAAATTGTAAATATATTTATACCTTATAAACGGCATATTCTCCGTGACATTGATTCCATGAGTAATTCAGTCTGAGCCGTCGATCTAACCCCGTCGTTATATTAAATTTATGAGCAAAGGTCGCCCGAGGTCATCCCAGGGGTCAAAGGTCAGGTCTCGGAAAGAGAGCCCATAATCTCTCTCGTTATGGCGGAAATCGACTAAAGTGACATAGTCAGTGGTAACAATTAGTTTGGAAGTTTGTAGATGTGGAGAACCTGAAGATTCTGCAGCACATTTTCAGACTTGTTGTCACCGCTACATTGTTTTATCATGATGATTACGCATGGGCAATTTAATTCTCCTTTACGCGAGAATATTTTACAAACACCGGACGACCAAACACAGAAAATGTGAAATACTTATACATCATATACGGCAAATTCTCCAAATAATTGCTTATGTGAGTAGTTCTGTTTGAGCTGTCGCTCCAACTTCGCAAACATATCAAATTTAGAAGAATAGGTCACTCGAGGTCATCACAGACGTGAAAGCTCAGGGCTTCGAAAAAGACTCATAACTTTTCGTGTATGGCCAATTTGGACTAAATTGACACAGTGAGTGGCAAGAATTAGTTTGGAAGATTGAAAACGTGGGGAGCGGTTCACAAACGTCAGCAATGATCACAACGCAGGTAAACGTCTTCAATCGGCGTTTGAGGTCAAAAGTCAACCGTGTACACAATACTATGACTGGGGCATCACATCGAATGCCCTTCTCGGATGTTGTGAAAACTACCTCAATCGCATAAAAGCTAGAGCATTGATATATATGGTGTAATTTTATTTATGATTGCCTGTAGGTTATGTGTACTCAGGCTGATCGTGACCTATTTTCAAGGATCACATAAGTCGAAATGTGAATAACAGTCATCGTTCCTTGTGAAAATATCTTAGGAGGAAATTGATATATTAAAAAGCTTGGATTTTTGGCACAAGTATGTCTTATAAGAGTCTAAAAGTCAAGTTCACTGGGGACTGACAACCTATTTTCAAAGGTCAGAAATCAAAATATGAACAGCAGTCATGGATCAATGTGAACAGTATATCTATGAGGCAAATCGAGCTAGAGCATTGATCTTTAACAAGAAGCTGTCTTAAGAGGGCCTATGGGATAGGTTCACTCTGGGTTGACGCTCTCCGTACTCAAAGAAGTCAAATGTGAATAGTCATCCTATACCTAAATACATGTAACAAAGCGTTACGGACTGGATCTTTGGAATAATGCTGTCTTATGAAGGTCTCTAGGTCAAGTTCACTGCAGATTGACCTTGATCTATTTTCAAACCTCACCAAGGTCAAAATATGAACAGCAGTCATATTTTCTTATAAACACAAGTCTCCATTTCAGTCACAATCTAGCCTTATAGGGATCTCTGGGCTAAGCTGACTCCGTACTCACCTTGATCTATAACCAGATCACCGAGGTCAATCTGGGAATAGCAGTCAAATTATATAAGCATCAAATTGATCTAAGATATCCATCTTTGTCACATAGATGCCTTATAAAGACCCCTAGGATAATTTTATTCCAGACTGACCTTGAAATTTGACCTTGACATTTAAAGGTCACTGAGGTCAAAAAGTGAGCAGCTGTAATATCTGTGAACTTAAACAATATCTCACGAGCAAATTGATCAACGGTCTTCATCTCTGGGACAATTTTCACTGGACTAACATTGACATCGTTTTAAAAGTCAAAATATGAACATGAGTGAAACATACTCCTAAACACAATATTTGATTGGACAGTTTCAATCAACTCTTGAATTCCACAGAATGTTGCCTCGTAGCAATCTCTATGCGGAGTTCGAGAGAGAGCCTTGTCGAGAGAATTTGTTTAGTGAAAGCGTTGTGGGCTCTCAGACAGACTGCTTGTTGGAGGACATGATAGCTTGTTTCAAATACATTACCCACCAATTCGGCTGAATAAGTTATAAGCATCGGATGCAGCATTCAATATTTAGCCGTCCTAAATAAATTTTCTTGTCAATAATCGAAAGTGTTTCATAGCATGAAATGAAAACTGATGACAAAATACTTAAGAGGGTTTCGTGCGAGAGTGGAACGATCAACAGCTAGTCCCCAGCGATGAATTGCAGTATGACGTTCTTCATAAACAATCCCAATCCCTGGCCAGTATTCTTATTAAAATAAATGTCCAAGTCGCATTCTAGAGAATGACGTATCTCAGTCACGCCCTCATTGTCACCGTTCACCCAAACACTACAGAGATGTAAGATCACATGATGCCCAAAACGACCCCTAGCTAAGATCAAGGCCCAATCAGGGCCACAACGAATGAACTGCCATTAGGGGCGGACTGATTGATAGCCCCAATCCAGATATGTCTTTGGATCGAGGCCATAGCTGTGGCACATTTCTTCTCTCTTCGGGAGGTATAGGCTGTGTCCTTAGCCTCCGATTGCGGCCCTTGCATGTTAACATTAATATGGCTTTGTCTACGGCCTCAGGGTTGTATATATCTTTCCAGGTTTTATAGCTATGCCAAATACTGGATAAGGCTCAATGCGTCTATAGTTTTTTTCTACTTTCGGAATATATGAGCTTATTGGGATGTGGCGAGGTTTACTTCGGAAGGTGGGGATTCATTACCTCGAGGATGAAGATGGGCCCCTTGTGTATTAGAAGCGTTGTGTAGCCTAAGTGTAGGATAGTGAAAGCTTCCGGAATCTGAGGAATGAGATCGGGCGAGGCTTAGATTAGTAGATAAAATGTCGGACTAGTACGCCGGGTGGGGTCGATCTTGGGCGGGGTTATGCATGAGCAACCCCTACTAGGCAGGATGAAACTCATTCAAGAAAAAATTCTGATTACATATATACATTTAACGTGGAAACTGAACAAACTTCATGGTGACCGGCGGCAGATGTGTTTGGGGTTCGGCAGCCGTGGGTGATCCTGATGTTATATCAGGCAGGTTGGAAAACTTAAAGAAAGACTGATCACAAACATTTAATTTGATCACTGAACCTGATTGTTGACGCTAGACAGCCAACCAGTTATTCAGTCAGCCAGTCGATCAACGCAGACATCAATCATAGAATGGATATTGCCTCGTAATCCCTTCAAACATACCACGTCCGAGTGCGGACATGCGTACTGCAGTACAGCTCTGCGTAAAAGGCTCACCTGCCCCCTTATTCCTGTCCCATCTTCATTTTAGATTTTTGGGGCAGCTGAGACTAAGAGACGGCTCAGGTTAATGTTTTCACCTGTCTTGCGTTAAAGTATAGGAGCATATACGGTTTGGGTTACGATTTACGGTTAGGTTAGTTTTAGGGTTAGTTTTAGTATCAGGGGCAGGGTTAGGGTATGAGTAGAAGAATAAAGAGGTACACCTGGTCCTTTAACACATGATCTTATTGGTCCAAGGACGGAATACCGAACGTGGTCAGAATTGAACGTTGTCGAATCAACCAAAGCACAGTTAAAGGGTCCCGTCTCTTGGATATAAGGTGCCGCAGTCTCCACCGACTTGATGAAGTAAACGATGATGAAGGCATTTCCTTGGTACGCTATGGTAATGGTCCACGGCGATCCGTTTCCCTATCACCAGTCCATAGTGCTGTCCTCTGGCCCTCTTCCCAGATTGTTTTCTGCGAGTGGCCCTGACAGAGGCGTGTGTTCAGCATGTCTACATTGAGAGGTTTACTATCAAATCAGTACTCAAATCTTGAACTGGTAGGTTGATAAGGCATGGAAACACCTGGGTACATTCCGACTGTTTGAACCTCATTGAATCTTCCACAGAGAGCAATGGCCTGTTTCAACTGATCCCAATATTATAGACTCTGCGACGTCATTTCTGGACCTATAAATTTACAAGAATGGCAACGGCTTACTCTCACGTCCACTCTACGACATTCAGGATAGCAATATTCTGTTGCATATGTTGCATATGTACATTCAGTGAGATCGCCGATTATACAGCGAATACTGTTATTTTATTATTATTGGTGAACCACCCTGTATTGTTAGATTCGATTCAAAAGTACGCATATGTACCTCCTAGAAACAGGATACACTGGATAGCATATGCCAAGAGATCACGCGAGGACGTCAGTATTAACAATAGATGTGCAATATCCAGTAAATAATTTTACTCATACCAGCAACTGCCACAGATAAAATAAAGTATGTGACAGGTTTGATTTCATTGTCTTGTTCCTTTTCGCAGGTCAGTTTGGTGTGCCCACCTTCAGTTTACCCTTGTTCCTGGGCATGGCGATGTGCGTCATCATGTCCGTAGTGGAGTCGCTCGGGGACTATATCAACGCCAGTAATATCTGCAGTGTGCCCCGTCCGCCTCCTCACGCACTGAATCGTGGAATACTAATGGAAGGTTTCGCAAGTGTTATTTCTGGATTGTTAGGGTCGGGCCACGGGACTACTTCTTACAGCGAAATGGTCAGCGCGATAGGTTTAACCAAGGTATTGGCGTTTATCAGCGTTATAGTTGCAATGCTCAATGGGAGGGGAGCTTCAATACGTTTTCTAAGCGAGCACCAAGCATATTGTGACGTTGGTTGCAAGAATGTGTAAATATTCATCGTCCGTGAAGAATTTCGCCCCTAAAGTCCATTCTTAATCCCATTTCGTCACGATTAGCATCACAATCTAGGCAGGGTTGTTATAACTAGTTACAGGAAAAGAAGCGATCAATAGTTCTCAATGATGTAAACGAAACATACTTAAATCCATACCAGCAAACAATATTCTTTGACCCATATATTGGACCTTAATTATTATACTATAATATATACAGATGATCGAGTCTAATTGATACAACTAGCGTTAAAGCCCTTTCTGATCCTCCTACCCATACTCATTTCATATTTATCTTTTTTCGCGGTTCAGATCACTCACTTGTTCTTTTAGTAGAAAGAATATGTTATTTTTGAACATTTTCTTTTAGGTTACCCACGGTTACCCCAATTCTGTCCCAACATTTCGACCAAAGATGGTAACACGGAGCAGGCAAGCACACAAACAAACAAACAGAAACTGTAAAATTATAGTAAGACAAGGGTTCATTACAAATGATTTTACATGCACAACCCACAATCTTGATGATTGTAGAATCATCCTCGTCGTTTGTGTTGACTATTAACTGGTTTACCTCCACAGGTGGGATGTCGCCTGGTATTTGCGATTGGCGGAATAATTCTCATTATTCTGGGTGTGATCGGTAAATTGAATGCTGCCTTCATCAATATCCCACATGCGGTTCTTGGGGGATTAACAATGCTGACACTCAGTGCCTTGGTGGGAATGGGCATCTCTTCTCTTCGATCCGTCAACTTCTCTGCGAATAGGAATGTGGTAGCCATTGGCTTAACGGTGGTCCTCGGGATACTCATACCAACATGGGTGCAGGGACGTTCGGTGACCGGTTCCCGCAGAATACAGACCGGTGAGGATAAATACATGATACATATCGACATATAATACAAGTATGCGAAACCAGGTCTCAATACCTCCCCCAACATCATTAAAAAACTCTGCCCTTTGACAATGATGTTGAATAGTGGAAACCATATATGCCCGTGTCTATCCACATTAATTATATAGTACCGGTAGTCTTATTAGATTAAATTCTCCAAGATTAGTATATACCCATTATCAGCCACTAATTAAGAATATATGCACTTTTTCTTGAACTTGATGACATGCTAATTCAACATACAAAAGGAATCATCTATTTAGCATTGTGAATGAGGGAAAATGAATGGTTAAAAGCACAGGCCCTCATAACAGGAGTTTGGGGGTGTGGACGGTGGTATTACGGTGTAGTGTCGAAATATGGGGTCTCTATATATAATCTCATGCTTTATATAAAAATACACCAAGGTCTGAAACGCACTTTGGGTGAAATAAATGGTTTACCTCCAAACAAAATACATCAGCATATTCTACAATTGTCATTCTATACATTCCCGTCGTCAAATTAGTAAATTTGTGCAATTTTATACCTCTGCCGGGCGATTCAAAATCCAACCTGCCTGTCCATTCAACCTGGCATAGCGAGATGAACGCCCGCTTCATTCTCAATTCTGATTGGTCAGGTCAGGGCCGTAGCCAGGATTTACTGAGGGGTGGTTCACCTTCACTCCAAAAGGGCACATCAGGGGGTTCGCTGTATGGGAAAAAGGGCAAATAGGGGGTTCGCTTCAGTTTGAAAAGGGCATTTATATGAGAAAAATATATAATGTTTCCGAAAGGGGGGTTTTCCCGAACCCAAAATAACCCCCCTGGCTACGGGCCTGCAGGTGATCAGTGTGTGACTTCTCTAACCGGAGGCATGTCGCGACTGACCGATCAAGATTGAGAAAGAAGCGGGCGATCATCTCGCTGTGCCGGGTTGAATGCACAGTCAGGTTGGATTTTGAATCGCCCGGCAAAGGTATAAAATTGCACAAATTTACTAAATTGACAACGGGAATATGTATAGTGACGATTGTAGAACATGCTGATGTATTTTGTTTGGAGGTAACCCGTTTATTTCTCGTTTCACTCAAAGTATGTTTCATACCTTGATCTATTTTTAACTCGCCGTATACGAAGTAGGCGAGGTATTGAGAGAGAGAGGGGGAAAGTGGCGGTGTCGGTGTTGGTGTCGGTGTCGGTGTCCGGTTAACTTTTTATGTTTAGCACAACGTTAGACTCAAGCTGGAAGGTTAATGTTTTTTGTTTAGGCTGAACTTAGAATAATTTTGACTTCTTTTGGACTCCGAAAGTTTTCTGGGTTAATGTTTTTTATTTAGGCTGGACTTAGAATAATTTTTGGACTCATATTTCAATTTCTAATTTTACATCTTATATATGTGATACTAACCTATTAGGTAGTAGATGCAGTGTACATTGTATATACACAAACACGTCAAATCAACTACAATATATTCCTTTATAGTAATTACTAATAGTTTAATGACATTATTTTATTTAAGAAGTACAATATTAAATAACCGGCGGGGGGAATCCCGCAGTACCGAGCCCCTGGTGGTTTGGAATTTTGTGTCGCCTTTAATGAAGGACACCATTTCCTTCAATTTTGGTATCGAATCCCATTCCACATCATGATTTAACCTAAAGCTTTTGCACGAACCATATTTGTCCAGGCATTTCACACCCACATCTCAGACCAAATTTCAATTGTACATGTATTCATAATGACATGTATAAGCTTACTTTTGGAAAAAAGGTAATCTTTATTTCAAGTTTTTATAATATAGTTCATCTTTCAATCCAACTTCAACATCACTGACAAAGAAGTCAAATTTTTATAACAATATGTATTGTCATTGCCAGTGATGTGCAACCTAAAGGGCTCGATCTTTATGCGAAGCTGCATGTTATTGACAAAACCCAAAACGGCGAGCTGCCGGGTTACACATAACCCTAGTTATATAAAGCATGGGGTTATATATAGAGCCCCCATATTTCGACATTTCACCGTAATACCACCGTCCACACCCGCAAATCCCTTGTTTTGAAGGCCTGTGGTTAAAAGTTTGAACAACTGTTTGAACAGTTGAACTGATCACTGAATGGATATTGAATGGTCTAGAACTATTCGTGCTGTTAGCAGATTTTTTTTATGCAATGGGATGTAATACGCCATCCATGTTGTAGGATTGGTGCAGATCGACTGTTTATATGGTGTAGAATTAATAAAATGTCTCGCGACTTCTGACATAGACACATCGTTTACGCCATGTCCAAGGCTACGGTAATCTCTCCAATAATTCGCACATATTCCAAAACAATTTATAAGCTAGTTCCAGAAAACATTCGATCAATATTGAGCTCTGTTTGTTCAGAACTGTTCACAATTGGGCTACTCTACAATATGGTGGGTGGTTGGGTGGGTTCAGGTTCCTGTTGCTTCAATGCATTTTGCTGAGAAGCAACAGGAATTTGATAATGTGGTGTCTAGCACTGTAATATCACTTGTCTTTATTGCACCATGTTAGTGTCCTGTCTGTGTCTTGTGCGCTGTCCTTCATGTTTATAGGGTGGATGGAGGGTGTCTGGTTCCATGCTGCTTCAAAGATCTCTTCTTTGAAGTAGCAGGAACACAACTGGGCTGGGTGGTGCTTAGTTGGTTCGTCGCGATATAGCTGAAATATTGTTGAAAGCGACGTTAAATTCTATTCACTCACTCACTCACTCTACAATATGTTGGCGAAGAAAATATCGGTTGGTTCTTTGTGATTTCTGAGTTTCGTGATATTTTGCTATTGTCTGTAACAGTTCTTGTCATAATATTCCAGGTATTAGAGAGCTGGATGATGTTCTCGTTGCACTGCTGGGTAATTCTGTGTTCGTTGGTGGCATTCTGGGCTTTATATTGGACAACACTCTGCCAGGTCAGTACAATGTTTGGCTGTTCTCAATGTTTACACTTGGGCCCGGCGAGAAATGGCTTTCTCGGGTGAGTATATTGCTTGCCATCCTCAATGTTTAGACTTGGGCCTGGCGACAAATGTTTCTTCCAGGTGGGCACATTGCTTGGCTGTTCTCAATGTTCACACTTGGGCCTGGCGAGAAATGGTTGTCCCAGGTGAGTACATTGCTTGGCTGTTCTCAATGTTTACACTTGCGCCTGACGAGAAATGGC
>JAVTVY010052199.1:0-25134 GCA_036873755.1 Hanleya hanleyi | reverse complement strand
GTGGGGAAACGAGTTGCACGGCATACTCTGTACGACCAGTGCCCATTGTAATACGATGGAGTGCCCAATCAAACCAACCAACGACATCTTGGCAACGCACCTCTAATGGACTCATAATTTATGCTCAAAGACTTTGTAGAAGTTTGCTGTTTGTGATTGAACTAAACTAATATTATTGACTACATGTATTCTATAAGAAATATCCAACTAGATATGACCATGCAGATCTCTGACTTTCAGATAGTACCACCTGCACCAGGCCTCAAAACTCAAGACACCGTCTTAGTTTTCCCTTATATACATCATATCCACCCGTACAGATCCTGGCAATTTAATTTGATTAAACATTTCACATTTGGAGCGGCTATTCCATTGTGAAATTAACACGAGACATTCTGTCATGTAATTTACAAACAAACACATGTGTCAAATCTCAGCTGGAAGCAAAATTACAGGTTTTGTACATGAAATTCAGATTGTCATTCAACATCTGCTCGTTTTATACCATCAACGATAACGGCTACTCAAAGTGCTCATGCAGGTGAGTCTGACGTGTGTTGATTTTCACTTCGAAAGTGGAACTTTGATGACGAAAATCTCATGTAGGGGACATTTTTTCCCAGAATTTATTTTGGTATAAGAAGGGAAGTGTTTTGAACTTGATCAAGATAAAATGATAATCAAAATAATATTTTTTCACTCAAGATTGGGCCTTTCAGACTAAGAAAGGCACTTTCTGTTGCAACATCGTGTATTAATTCGTTTTTATACGCCCGCCAAAAGGAGGACGTATTATGTGATGGCGGTTTCCGTCCGTCTGTCCGGTTCTCGTGTCCGGTCTATATCTGGGACAGTTTCCTATCTACAGTTCCAATTTTTGGTGAGTTGATACCCTACGGGAAGACGATGTGTTGCGTACCAAAATGAAGGTCGAGGTCAGCAGGGCTTCGTGTTTAGAATTTGTGCGCGAGCTAAAAATAGCTCACGTCAAAATATTTAGGAGAGGGTATTTAAAAGTCAGGCGAGTGATTGCAATATAATACAATATAAAATGTGACAGTTTGCGTGAGCTAAAATCACTCTCGTGACATGAATTTACGCGAGTGTTTGCGTGCAGGTGAGCTATCACTCGCGCTAAACACGAAGCCCCGGGTCAGAGGTCAAAGGTCACTGGCCCAAACAACAGGAAATCACTGAAGTGTTCGTGTCCGGTCTATATCTGTGAACGTTTTCTATCCACAGTTGCATTTTTTTGTGAGTGGGTACATTAGGTGAAGACGATGTGTCGCGTACCAAAATTGAGGTCGAGGTCAGAGGTCAACAAAGTTTTGCATACTAAATGTAGGTCAAGGTCAGAGGTCAAAGGTCAGTGTGACTGAAAAATCAGGAAATCATTAAAAATTTCTATTATTTGTGAGTGGATTCAAATAGGGGGAAATGAAGTGTCACATACCAGAATGTAGGTCAAGGTCGAAGGTTAAAGGTCACTGTGACCCCAAAATCAGGAAATTATTAAAAATAATATTTCTTTGTGTCAGTAGATATATTAAGGGGACACGATGTGTCACATATCAAAATGTAGGTCAAGGTCAACGGTCAAGGTCACTGTGGCCCCAAAATCGTGAAATTGTTAAAAATCATGATGTTTTGAGTCCATTGAGAAATTACGGGTAGCCGTTCTGTCATGTACCAAAATTTAGATCCAGGTCAATAGTCAAGATCACTGTGACCCCAGAATCAAGGTCAAAGGTCAGTGTGACCTTAAAATCAGGAAATCATTAAAAATTACTAATTTTTTGTGAGTGATTCAATAGAGGGAAATGAAGTGTTACATACATGTACCAAGAATTAGGTCACGGTCAAAGTTCACTGTGGTCCAAAATCAGGAAATTATTAAAACAACTTTTTTTTTGTGTCCATTGAGAAATTACGGGGAGACGGTTTGTCATGTACCAAAATTAGGTCACGGTCAATATTCAAGGTCATTGTGACTCCAGAATCAAGAAAACTTTGAGAATTACTCTTTTTTTTTGTCAGTAGATACATTAGGGGGACATGATGTGTCACGTACCAAAACGTAGGTCAAGGTCGAATGTCAAGGAAATTCATAATCATGATTTTTTTGTGTCTATTGATACATTGAGGGAAGACGATGTGTCGTGTACCAAAATTTAGGTCAGGGTCAAAGGTCAAGGTCACTGTGACCCCAAAATCAGGAAATCAGTAAAAGTCACATTTTCATATGCATGTGTCAAAGACGAGGTCATGTAATGCGATGTTGGGTTCTGTCCATTCATCCGTTAACATTTGTTGTCCATGCGATATCTCTAGTTTCAAGGTATGGATTGGTACCAAACTTTGAGTACCATATACCTTACTCGCATTGCCAAGAGGAGCCATACATCAATTTGTCAAAGGTCAAGATTACTGTCCCCTAAAACTGAATCAAGTTTAGCTGACTATATGTGTTAGGTTGGAATATTCAGAGTTCTCTCCCCTACATGTATATGGCATTTGTCCTGTGGAGTTGCCTGCCGTGTTTGAAACAGCTACATTTAGTTAAACTGTTGTGAAATAAAAACCATACATTGACTAATTTAACGGGGAGTGGGGTCCTTTATGACCTTCATACCTGTTTTAATATTAACTCAAAAACAAAGGTTTGCTTCATCACTTTCTTCTTACTTCGTGAAAATTTTTCTCGTCTGAGAGAAATCCATTTGCAAGAAAACTATTATTTTCTTGTGTTTGACTATTGTCGATTTCAGTGTGGGATATGTGAGCTCTCGGCTCTTGCTTCAAGGTCAACTAGTTACCAAGAGTTAAGCTCATTTTAGATATATGTTACATTCTCAGAAGCACAAAATTGTAGACCTTTCTCTGGATTGCTAGCTACCAATTGGAATCAAGGCTATTAAACAACCTTGACATTTGGACCAATATAATTCCAGATATTTGGGCGTATATTGAAGCCCCTTGGGCTCTTGTTGAACAAGTAGAGCGGAGTGTTTTTGGAATTAACTTTATAAATTGTGGTTCGAAGTGATCAATTAAACTAAATAAAAATGCCATTTGACGCTATTAATGGGTCTTGAAATCAGGCACATTATCATACTTACATTACCAAATAAGCTGGTAACCAATTTGAAGTAACTGAAACATTGGTTACAGACATTTCTGAATATATTTAATACAGCTAGCTGGGACAATCCAATATGGCTGCCGAACCAATCAACTAAACAGAAAACCTAACAGTTTTTAAGCCTATCAAATGAAACTTGTACATAATCCATCAACTTAAAAGGCCCTGTGGGGCTCTCCGGGATTGACCTGGTCCTGGGATGTCTTTGTGTACATTCCAGATCATGGTAAGAATAGGTCTCAGCTCCTCAGAGAGCTTGTGATAAGAGATGACTAACTGAGGCACCCGTGGGTTTATCAGGTGTTATAAGGAACATGACCCAACCTGTGTGGTTTCCGGGTGTGGAAAGGAAACAAACGTGGTGACATGGCTGAAATAGTGTTGAAAGCGAATCGCCAATGTCAAATCATATTCACTCACTCAACTTAAATGTTTTTATTGACACTTACTGATTGATGGCTTGTTAATTTTATAAGTTGACCGAATTGTGTTGGTCACATGCACACACCGATCACATCATCAACATGTTTCTCTGTAAAACCTTTGCTCGTGACTGGATCCATAACATTTCAGCACGCAACATTTTGGCAGAAGAAATTTCAGTGACCCACGACTTTTCAACAAATGACATTTCGGCAGTAGGGCCTATTACTGCATATGATATTTCAGCCTGTGACATTTCGACAATCAAATTTTATTCATTAATTTTACCTTGAATTGAATTTAAGATAATGAAATGGAATTACATGAATTGTCCTGTTGGAAATTCAGTTCCTGCTATTGAACTTGGTGCATACCTCATAGTGTTTTTAGTGTCTTAAAAGGTTTTTTTTTTTATTAATTGGGCAATGCGTTCCTATTTTGTCATACATCCATGAATGATAAATGTAGCCACATGTAAACATGAAATTTTTGTGTGTTCCATCTGTTTTACTATCTTAAATTGAATTTCAAAGAATTAATTAAAATAAAATTTCACTACTGAAATGTCTCGGCCGAAAAGTCATACCCCACACTTACTGCTAAGTCTCATGGTTGAAATGTCCCCTGACCGAAATGTCCCCTGCCGAAGAGTCGCAGGCTGAAATGTCCTAACAGCTACTAGACTACATGTACACATGTGTACATGTAGCTTTAAACTCAGCTTTAAGAGTGGACATTCTATCTCAGATCTACATTCTACATTGTACAGTGTGTTCTTTCTTTAGTCTCTAAAAGCTGCAGGCTCTGGTTACTGGTTAAAATAGCTAAGCTTATACATGTAGGCCTCTGTTTGTCCTGAATGGCACTATCCAAATGGATTAAGGACTCCAAAGCTAAAGTCTCAAAAAACATACGATGTTATTAACTATGAATTAAAATGACATAAATTTTTAGGTCAAAAATTGATATGCCAATTGAGACATTCAGTTGTTTAATAACAATTACTCCAAAAATGTTCATAAAATAGTATGCATTCAAAGCAGTTAATTTGATATATTTTAGAACGCAACATTTCGGTAAGCTACATTTCAGCATGCGACATTTCAGTACAAAGTGGTCGTTACGACATTTCAGCACACAACAGTTCAGCAGCTTTATTGTACACGTCAAATTATGTTAAAATAAAGATTTTCAGTTTTTTTTTTAACATGGAGACAGACTATAGAGCCTACTATGAGTGTGTTACGTGCATTTTTAAAATCTGCACGATTTTAAAATTGTCCTGCACGTTTTTAAAAGCTGCGCGATTTTAAAATTGTCCTGCGCGTTTTTGAAATGTTCAAGTTGGTGCAACTATTTTAAAATTGCGCAAGGATTTAAAAACCCACAAGTAACAATTTTGAAATTATACAAGCAACTTTTTGTGTTGAATTTCTTTTAGAAAAGGAATATTTTGAAGCTATGTTCCTCAAGTTTTGAGTCTTTTGTTCACACTGTCATGTGTTCAACTCCATGAGGGGTCAACTGTGATCAACTGCAGCAATTATGCATGCAATTATTTGAAAATGTTTTTAAAAAATTTCTCATGGTTTCAGCAAAGTTCAATAAATTTCAAGAGTAACAGTCCGCTTTAAAACTGAATGAAAATAATGTAGAAATATACCAATTTTTTAAATAGAATGAACTAGTGCAGGACATTTTCATTCTAATAGTTAACATTTTGATATTATTAAATCTGCGGCTGAAGAAATATTCAGTATTTTATGGAACTGTTCTTCCGGTAATGAAATATTCAGCTTTTTCCACCACTGGGGTATTTTCCATGTTTTACTGTTTAAATTACAATTGCTGAAAACAATGAAATGATACCCATTAATCAGAGCTTGGTGTATTATTCAATGAAACGTTCATCTGCTGTTACCTAGGGTTAATTTATAGAATGTGATTTCAATATTCATAATCCCAGGTACCCATTATAATCCTAGGTTAACATGAGGAAACGTACCAAAACTACAAATAAGTGTTTGACAGGAATCAATGTAATGGCTTCAGCGTGACACCTATACACTGCCACCCCAGAAGCTGCAAAGGATCTAAAAAAGTTGGAACAAAAAAAAACAGCCCATATAATTTTCAATGACTCAAGAATGCATGTATCAATGATTATTTGTACGGTTGAGAATTGGGGAATGCAAATCGGAAAAGAAAATTGGTTTCCGCTATTTTAAAATTGAACAAAGCTCCATTGCGCGATTCTAAAATAGTTGCGCAACTTGAAATTTTAAAAACACGCAGCTAAATTTAAAAATCTTGTAGATTTTAAAAAGCTGCCATGCGAATTGCGTGTGTAAACACAAATTATGTGGTGTCGGAAAAGGTCATAAAACATGAATTTTTGCCTTAATTAACTGTGAAAATTACTTGGATTAAGTAAATATAATGTTCTGTTGTCGATGGTATTTGAATTAGTCCATAAAATGTTTCGTCATCGGCAGAGAGCAGCTCTGGAGTTCACTTCATTTTGCACACGCGTCTGGTCGCCGTGGAAAATGGCGACGCATTTTTAAAAGTCCTCAACTTGCATGATCCCTTACGATATGAGCCAGTGGGTTTTTCCCTTTCAATTTGGTCTTAAAATTCTCATAATTTCTCACAGAATATCGCAAGAATATTAACTCGATCAAAACGTGCTTCAGTTTTTTCATAGCCCGTTTTGCGGCCCTTTTGCGTGACCGCGAATGCTGTCTCCGATGAGAATGACCGAGTTAACAGTGGCAGTCCGTTATTTAAATGTTCGTGTCATTGTTCTGACTGATAAATGAATAGAAATTGCACTGGCTCATGTCGTAATCCCGAATTTATTTAGACTTGTACGTCCCGCGAAGAGCAAAACGTCTTGTTGTTCCACGTAACCAGGGGTAACGAGGTCATGACACCAGATGGCGTCTCCCGTCTAAAATGGCGGCACCCTTTTGATAGCGTTTGTTGAGGTTGAATGCTGGCGAAAAACGATCTATTTTGCTATAAATTTTGCGCTATTGTTACTGTTTAATGTATAAATTAATATGTGATATCTCAGAATGTATTACAATGTCAATTTCCACGACAGTAAATATCTCGCAAGTCGTTTGATGGTTTACCATGGAATTCTCCTTACCACGTCCAGCTGGTACAGCATGCGGTTGACGTTTTCGCGGGTATTGAGAAAACAGCTCCACTCATGTTAGTAGTAATCTCCCTTGAATTGAACTTGAAAGCGTGGACTAAACTTGCAATTTGAAACAAAGCAGTTGAAATGTTTAATTTATTTCGCCAGAATAATATTTCTTAAAATGTTTTATGATTAAAAAAAATTAATAGCGTATAAAATAGTCGTGATGAAGTAAGTTTTATCAGTCTGTGTTACTTTATTTTATTTTACAACAACAACAACATTTTTTTAACTCCACTCACTGGAACGTTTTTCCTTCTGGCTGACAATGGTGCTTCATCTACTTTACTACAGAATGAACAAATGTGGGCTCTTCAACTGATTTGATTTTAAAATAATTATCAATTAATTTATTTCTTATCACTTTTAGTAGAAAATTAGAATATACATCATCAAGTAAAATGAATGTTCCATACTGAGTAAGACATTGATGGAAATGAACTCCTCATTAATGAATGTCAGTGGGCAGAGATAATTATGTGGGGTGGCAATATTCAGGTTGTCCATGGGTTCAATCTTTTTCTCAATAAAATTCAAGTTCACATTTAGGAATTTTGGTGACATTTGATACCTGTTTCAATGCAGGTACCCTGGTACTATAGTAAAACGCTGTTCCATTATGCAAATTTATGCAAATTAGGCAGCTAAATATTGCCGCGGCGTCGACAAAATGCCCACCAGCAGAACTGGCATGTTCAAAAACCCCTGACTACCAAATTTTATTAAAATTGTCCTGAAATTAAAAGAAAGGAAAACGTTTTTGTAGAAATTTACTCATAATTGTGTACAATTTTACCCATTAATCTCCCATTGTTTTAACATAGACTGATTTCCGATAAACCACTGGAATAAAATAACTTCAAAAATCTGCATAAAATCAAGTTTTGATTCGTTTTCGAAAATTTAAAAAGCGTTGAACTTCAAAAAATGCCTCCTATGAAATCAAATCTAAACTAGTCCAAAATAAATAAGATGAAAAAACTGTTGGGGTCTAGAATGATTATATATACATTGCTTATACAAATAATTTGAAAGTTTAACATCATTCAGCCTTCCTGGAGATCTGTTACATGTATAGGCTGACTGCATGATTGGAAATTTACTAATTTTGTACAAAAACTAAATTGACACCAACAAAAATACCTATAAAATCTTCCCAATATTTCTGTGCATTCATTAACTCAAACCTGGATACTGCCCAATTATAACAGGTCTGTTTAGATTTAACAGACGAAATTGACAAAATGTCGCACCCCGAAATGTCTCCCTCTTTATTTTGTGGCAAAATATTATGTGCTGAAATGTCATGTGCCATAATGTCAGGGATTCCTCCCCATACATTCCAGTATTCTACAGTTTTAAAATTTGTGATGTTTCCTATCTGGTTTTTTAGCCAGAGGGCAGGTTACATGTACATGTAGCTTCCACAGAGATTTTATCACAGGCCAGTCTGTTTGGCTGGCTGACCCAGCCATCTGGTCTGTAACACAATTTTATCTGTATAGTGACACCCACTTTAATGAATAGGCCTAACTACAAGCTCCATGAACTGATGAGTACAAATTTGAAACTGTGAGAGATAGCAATTGACTCCAGAGTTTTATGTCTGTTAAACACACATTGAACTACTTGACTCAGAGGGGAAAGTATTACAGGGAAGGAGACCAAATGTTTACTACAATTAAATTAAAGTTATCATAATAGACAGAATCTGGGTTTGACACTAAAAATCCAGAAAGATAAATTTGAACAACCTTCAGACCAGCACATAGATGTTTTTCAGTGCTGTTGGTATTTTAGAATAAAGTGGTTATATTCAGTTATCCAGTTGCCATGGACTGTGTTTAAAACAGAACAAAAAAAACTAGAATGTGTACATCTGCAATTGATGCAGCTATGAATTCAATTTATATGTTTGTCTATTCTGTCCTTGTTATTGGCACACAGACACACATGTACACATGGATACAATTTCATAAATCAGTGAAAAATGTCTCGAGAACAACCGACAGTACTGTTTGCTAAAAAGGTATGTTTAATACACATTTATGTGTAATATGTTTTTCAAAAGTGTGGAAATGAACCATGCAGTGTTTCCTGTTTAGGAAGTATATATAGTGTTTCCTATTCAGGAAACATTAGATCATTTCCTATTTAGGAAACGTTAAAGTGTTTCCTCTTTTGGAAACTTCACGTGGTTTCCTGTTTAGGAAACAATATGTTGTGTTTCCTGATCTGGAAACAAATTGCCAGAATGGGCGATAGGTTACTCATTTAGGAGTTGGCCCGGACTGCCAGTAGGCAGTATCAGGCTGTGTTCGTCTTCAGGCCACGATCACGAACTCCACATATATAGGAACAATCGTTATCATCGTGCTCAAAATTTCTTGCTGATACATGTACATCGTTATTCTCAATATTATGACCTGAAAATAAATATGGGAATTATATTTACATGACCACGGGAAGAATATGGTTTTGTCTATTAGTGGATTTCCATACATGTTAATTCCATAACTTGGGCCCAAAATGCTCTCAGGGCCGTCTGGGATTCTCACCCTTTCTGGGGCAGGGGCCGCATGCACCCACTCTCAATCTCAGAGGAGGCTGGTGCATCTAAACCTTTCTTTCCCATGCATATATTAGCAACTTAGGAATTAAGTTATAACCTGAGTAGGATAGATGACATACACCAGTAGAAATATATTTTTTATATTTTTATTTTTTTTCCGTTCGGAAAATGCAACCAATTCATGATAGTACTATTCATTTTCAGATCGAATCATCTAACTATATCCCTCCTCAAAACACACCAGGGATCTAAATCCCAGCTGACATACACACCTCGAGAAGAAGTACTTAATAATAGCCCAGTTTTAACTTCATCGCCCATTTCAACACCGTTGGCTTGATGGAACGTACTGGAATATAGAAAAATATATATATTCAACAGGTTCAATCAAACTCAATGGAGTTCACCAGCCCGAACTGACGCCAGGTGGCTACTTGTACCAAGAGGAACCAAGAGATAAATGGCGCATGCCCATGTCGTTTTTCTGGACGTCATAAAGACAACGTAATAATGTAACGACGGTATAACGGTTCGTTTTATGACGTCACATCTTCGTTACCTGATAGAGCACTAGCGCCGCCTAGTGTGGCTGGCGATCCCCATTTTCTCACTATATTTCAGGACTGCAACAGATCATTGATTTATTCATATTATTTTGACACTGTGATTGTACTACTCTACAATTCCGATTATGATCGAATGACCATTCAAGATGGAGTGAAATGTGTATTTTCTGAGAGAATTGTTTTACAAATTTTGCGAAGGAAGACAACTCCCAAACTCTGGGTGAAAACCTAAAGTTTGACAAACTGATGGTGATCTGCAGTAATGGTCCCGCGATTTATAAACAAATTACTGATATTGCCACTTGAAGTTGAAGTTTGCTAGAGCGGCAGTGACGTTTGCCATTCAATAGACATGGTAGCTTTATCAAATTCGGTATATTACGGCCAAGCCATGAAAAAGAAAATTTTACCAGAAGTCCCTGATCGTCGCACTCCGCCATCTTGTTGCTGACTTTCCCTCCTAGAGTTGATGTACGTGATTCAGGTAACGTCGTTTGGCATCCGTGATGTGATGTTTTATCGACAGAGAATGGCGTTATTGTTACAGCTTTTCCTTCAGCTATACATGACTTTCTTTCCCATTCGGATGCCTTTCTCTCCTAAATAGCTTCTCTTTCTTCAGGGACAGATAGTTTTTATTCAGTTTTGAAGCTTTTCCTTCCGGAGCTTAGGTAGCCCTGAAACTTGAAGTCAGAAGGTCAAGATCAAAATGGTCACAATGTAACTATGACCAGTTCCAGGTTATGAATTGTACCAAACATTTGATGTCAAAAGAGCAACGGGCAAGGTTGTCATGCCAGTGATGAAACATTAGTTTAGGTCTGTGGAATATGACCAAATTTTGAACGTACTGATGGCAAACAGGGATTGAGTTTGATGTGCGAATATCTGTCCTACAGTCTTTCCATTAAGGTTGTGGATTGAACCCAAACGCTCATCGAGAAAGAACATTTCTGTTGGGCAAATAGTTAAAGGTCAAGGAAGTTCCAGCAAGGCAATGATCTGATTGGGGAAAATTAATTGTTGCACCTCAATTATGCGAGAGATTTACCCCTATCTGGCCAGGGCGTTTTGGGCAATATCCAGGCCCGGAGTGGCCATTTCGGCTCTGTTTCTCCTTTCGCGCGCTAGGGGGCTGAAACTTACCCACTATTCTCTAGGATCAAGCTCTACCAGAAAATGTAAAAAAAAAATCCAAGATAGCCGCTTTGATGACGTCACAGTGACGCCATTTTCAAAAAAGGCACTTTTGGTTAATTTTTGGGCCAGATTTTACGATTTTTTATTTATGTGATTTCTCCACTAAAAGCCTCGTGGGGCTCCCGGGAATTGACCTGGGGTGTCGTTGTGCACACTCCAGATCATGGTAAGAAAAGGCCTCAGCCCCTCAGAGAGCTTGTCATAAGAGATGACTAACCGGGGCACCGGTGGGTTTCGCGGGTGTGACAAAGAATAGGACCCCACTCGCGGGATCTCGGGTGTTAAAAGAAATGGGACCCCATCCGTGTGGTTTCCGGGTGTGAAAAGGAATAGGAACCAAACGTCGTGATATGACTGAAATAGTATTGAAAGCGACCTTAAATCATGTTCACTAACTCACCCTTCTCTGCTAAAACGACATGATAAATTAGTAAATACTAATATGATGTGAAATAAAATTGTTCTTGCTCCCGCTTTCTCGCGGAAAAGCAGCAATTTTGAATAGAAAACGAAAACATCACTTTTCTGGTACCCCAAGTGGACGGCATCTTGAATCTACCCATGTTTCCCTGCTTCCGGATGGGGGGGGGGGGGGGGGTGTATGCAAATGCAAATAGACTCAAAATTACTCCAATACGATTAACTATAAAGTAGGGAAGTGTCAGCTCTCAATCTTGCACAAATATATACAAAAGAGCCAAGAACGTCGACCCAACATCAAACGTCAGTTTATAAAACTTGGGTATTTGTTCTGTAAGAAACACATTTTTGGTGCAGAATTAAATAAATCAATTCTTTGGTTTTACTAATGTAACACCAAACGGAGCTTTTCGTCTGTAAACTTATCTTTTCATAATGTATGTTTTCCGTTAGTATAGATATTCATTTCTCCATATGTTTCAAGTTTCAATTCAAAGGTGACAAAACAATCATTAAGAAAAGCACAATGGTCCTTTATTCAAGGACGGCGGGATAATATTTATCTAATTTGTTATCAGTTATCACAAATGAAATACATGCCTACATATTGTAATATTGCACAACCAGAAAAAATGGTGTTGATCAACAACAAAAAAGGTGTTGAGCTCAACACCAATAAATGGTGTTGAAATTCGACCGACACCTCTCCAACTCCCTTTAATACCATTTATTGGTGTTGAGGCATTTCTCAACACCACTGTATGGTGTTGACCGCTGGACAACACCAAAAAGAATGATGGGAGTAACGAATATATGTGGGCGTATATTGAAGCCAATGTTAGCTCTTGTTCTTACTTCTGGAGTAGGACAGATTAGGCAGGTGGGACATCTTAACCCGTTGATCTGCTTGTATTGCATTTCCGGGTTATCACACTTTGGCGGAACGCAACTGGCTAAAGGGCAACTGGTAGGAGGCTGAAATAGAACTTTCAAGCATTAGATATCTTGTAGTTTTGGAAAGAATATATGAATTTCAAATACGGCAAAATCCCGGCGATAGGGTGATGGTACTATAAAACAAAATGCGATGGGTGCGAAGGTAGGGAAGCCTAATAACGTTGATCTACACGTATTGCATTTCCGGGTTATCACACTGTGGAGTAGCACACTTGAACGAGCGGCAAATGGCGGGAGGCTGAATAGTGTTCAACATCACAATTACTATAAGTCGACCCCACAGACATCAAACCCATCTTGACTTATATGGCATCGTTGTTTATGAAATAAACTAAGCATTAGCATATTCAGTAAATATCATGCTTCCTGGCTAAAGTTAGATAAGTTGTGTAAAAATATTAGAAGTGAAAAATGTTATAACATTTGTGTATAAAACAATTTTTTAACTCTGCATTTATTGAGTGTTTTAGCACAGTTGTGTGAGATGTACATGTGTCAAGTGCAGGTGTTCATTTGGAAGGTTCTATTTCGCAAGTCGGATGACAAAAGGATCGTCTGCTTTCATACAAGTCACAATCGAATAAGACAAACAAATAAATTACAAGATGAAATTTCTGTCTCAAGTTTAACTGTTGTTCCCATTGTGAAACTGATATTGGCACGATGACCACCCAGCCAATATCAGTGGACTAATATTTTCAATAAAGGAGAGAAAGGATGTCAAAGATTACATATTTTTCAATCTTTCATTATAATCTTTATTTATAATCAATTTGAATAGTGCAGCAAAACAGAAATAATGTGTTCATAGGCGTGCTCAATGGTTATTTTATGCACGGTTAGTTTGTTTAATTCAGAGCACTTCACCCTTGTCCTAAAATATAAACTTTCCCAAACTAACCGTGCGTAAAATAATCATTGAGCATGCTTATGAAAACATTATTTCTTAATTTAACAGCTAATCCTGCACAGGAGATGGTAAGCTAAGGCGGCATTTTTTGTCCCCCGCCGCAACGCGGCCGGGGACTTTAAAATGGTTCTTGATTCTATGTGTCCGTGCATGTCCGTGCATGTCTGTTCGAATGATTACTTCCTAACGCTTTGTTGGATTCTTCCGAAATTCGGCATACGCATTCCTTGCGACAAGACACCAGTCGGTATCGCGTTTCAGCAACATCTGCCTGAAGGTGGCGCCACTGGGTCAAAATGGTTCTTGCTTCTATGTGTCCGTGCGTGTCCGTGCATGTCCGTGGATGTCCGTGCATGTCTGTTCGAATGATTACTTCCTAATGCTTTGTTGGATTCTTCCGAAATTCGGCATACGCATTCCTTGCGACAAGACGCCAGTCGGTATCGCATTTCAGCAACATCTGCCTGAAGGTGGCGCCACTGGGTCAAAATGAATCTTGCTTCTTTGTGTCCGTGGATGTCAGTTACAAGCGATAACTTCCAAACGCTTTCTTGGATTCTTTCGAAATTTGGCACACGCATTCTTTATGAGAAGACACGGTTGCGTACTGGATTTCAGTAAGATTTGCCTGAAGGTGGCGCCACTGAGTTTCGTTTCTTCATGCCCGTTCCAGTTAAAATGGGTCTTGCTGTCTTTGTGTCTGTGTCTGTTCAAATCCTTCACAGGCGATAACTTCCAAAAGGTTTGTCGGATTCCTTCGAAATTTAGCATATATACACTCCTTGTGACCAGACATGGGTTGGTATTGCGTTTCAGCAAGATCCATCAGAAGGTGGCGCCACTGGGTCTTGTTCCAATCTTCTGTTCATGTCCGTGGTTTCCATTCAAATTCTTCACAAGCGATAATTTCCAAATGCTTTGTCTAATAATTAGGCATCCCTAAATGCCTAAATGCGTTTGTCATTTATTCTTCTTTCTTCCGCTTCTCGCTGTTTTGAATTTCATGTCGCTTTAAATGAAGGACACCATTTTCTTAAATTTGCTGTCCAGTCCTTCTATTCCACATCATATGATTTACACTAAAGCTTTTGCAGGAACCATATTTTTTTCAGAAGTATAATATGAAATAACTGGCGGGGGAATCCCCGCAGTACCGAACCTGTGTTAGTTTTGAATTTTGTGTCGCCTTAAATGAAGGACATTTCCTTCAACTTTGCTATGAAATCATTCTATTCCACATCATATGATTTACCCTAAAGCTTTTGCATGAACCATATTATATTTCAGAAGTATAATATGAAATAACTGGCGGGGAAATCCCCGCAGTATCGAACCCCTGTTTTTTTAAATTTCGTGTCATCTTAAATGAAGGACAACATTTTCTTCAATTTTGCTATCAAATAATTGTAGCTCACATCATATGCAGGAACCATTTGTGTCCACAGTGTAACTTACTATATTAATTACAACTGAGTTCCTAAAGTTCGCGTGCACACTGTGCATATGATCAATTTCCTGAATTGAATTGAATTCCACCTTGTGGTTTTTACCCCTCGGCCGTTTTGGCCTCGGGGTATTGTCGTTGCCATGTACGTCCGTCCGTACGTCCGTCCGTACGTCCGTACGTCCGTCCGTACGTCCGTCCGTTACCGCATTTTAAGCAAAACCGCTTGAGACACAACCACCAAATTTTGTACACTTATTTATCTAGTGCTAAATCAGACGCCTATCGAAATTGGCTCCCCTCGGCCCATATTTTACAGAGTTATGCCCCTTTACAGATATAGTAATTTCTATTTCTGTCCTATATGCTTGAATGTAACCAACTATATCTACAGAACTGTGTTCGATATAGCTATTATATTTTGAAAACTTATTTATATTGTTGTATTCTAGAAGCCAACAAAAAATTACTCGCCTCGGCCTTTATTTTACAGAGTTATGCCCCTTTTCGGGTGCAGTTATCTTTGATTTTGTGATATATGGTTGAATGTTACCAGTTATATATAATTAACTGTATTTGGTACAGCTACCAAATTATGAGGAAACTTTTTTATCCAGTTGTATTCTAGATACCTGCAAAAAAATTAGTTGTCTCGGCCCGTATTTTATGGAGTTTTCGGATGTAACAATCTCCGATTTTGTGATCTGTACATGTAGTTGAATGTACAGGTTATATCTGAAGACCTGTGTTCAGTACAGGTGCTAAATTTGGGAAACTTATTTATCTACTTGTATTCTTACCCCTCGGCCATTTCGGCCTCGGGGGTATTGTCTTCGCCATGTATGTCCGACCGTTACCGTACCGCATTTTAGGCAAAACCACTGGAGACACAGCCACCAAATTTTTAACACTTATTTATCTAGTGTTAAGTCAGATGCCTATCGAAGGTGGCTCCCCTCGGCCCATATTTTACAGAATTATGCCCCTTTATAGGCATGTTAATTTCTGTTTCTGTCCTATATGCTTGAATGTAACTAACTGTATCTGCAGAACTGTAAAACTTAGAATGCTTAATTCTATACTACATGTACATACACTGATCTGTTGATACATCCATACACTGCAAATTGTAAATTACGTTTAGCTTAAATCATCCCACATAGTTCTATCTCTACCCCAATTCACACTACACATGAGTCTAAATCACTTGGGGAAAGCCGAGGGGTTTTGATTAGATCAATCTCATGTTCGGACTGTGATAGATGATGGCATGCAGTTGTCAGTGTGGTTGTTTCATGTACAGGGAGCTTTCTATGGCTTTCATGTCAGCACACCTACCACTACCCTCAAGAAGAGCATGTCCCCATCCCCAGGGCGCCGAGCCGCACCCTCTATCTCCCAAACTAGCCTTCGCCCGACCCTCATATATTGTGTTTGAGCATATATATCTCCAATATATCTTGGCAGAAGCTGAAATTTGTGTGTTGTCTGCAATATTGGGATAATATTGGGATAATTGCAACCCCAAAAGGTTTCAATTTATCAGGCACAGACCCATGTTTTTGTATTTGGTAAATGGATCCCTTGTCTACATTCTACATGTATATATTTATGTCTCCCCCAACTATGTTGTGCTGTCTGTCTGGATGGATGGATGTCTGGATGGATGGATGTCTGTCCGTCGCCTTGCCTTGTCTGCAAGATATCTTGAGAACTACTGGATGGAATTTCACCAAACTTGGATGGAAGCTTCATTGGGATAGCCCCTCATTTGATTAGGTTTTGGTGTGTGTGCGTGCATTCATCCGTGTCCGGTGTCCGTCCGTCCGTCCATCTACTTGTACATGTATATACAGGCCTTGTCTGCAAGATATCTTGAGAACTACTGGACGGAATTTCACCAAACTTGGATGGAAGCTTCAGTGGGATAGCCCCCTCATTTGATTAGGTTTTGGTGTGTGTGTGTGCATTCATCCGTGTCCGGTGGCCGTCCGTCCGTCCATCTACTGGTACATGTATATACAGGCCTTGTCTGCAAGATATCTTGAGAACAACTGGATGGAATTTCACCAAACTTGGATGGAAGCTTCATTGGGATAGCCCCCTCATTTGATTAGGTTTTGGTGTGTGCGTGCATTCATCCATGTCCGGTGTCCGTCCGTCCGTCCATCTACTTGTACATGTATATACAGGCCTTGTCTGCAAGATATCTTAAGAACTACTGGATGGAATTTCACCAAACTTGGATGGAAGCTTCAGTGGGATAGCCCCCTCATTTGATTAGGTTTTGGTGTGTGTGCATGCATTCCGTGTCCAGTGTCCGTCCGTCCGTCCATCTACTTGTACATGTATATACAGGCCTTGTCTGCAAGATATCTTGAGAACTACTGGACGGAATTTCACCAAACTTGGATGGAAGCTTCATTGGGATAGCCCCCTTATTTGATTAGGTTTTGGTGTGTGTGCATGCGTTCATCCGTGTCCGATGTCTGTCCGTCCGTCCATCTACTTGTACATGTATATAAGGCCTTGTCTGCAAGATATCTTGAGAACTACTGGATGAAATTTCACCAAACTTGGATGGAAGCTTCATTGGGATAGCCCCCTCAGTTGATCAGGTTTTGGTGTATGTGTGCATGCATTCATCCGTGTCGGGTATCCGTCCGTCCGTTCATCTACTTGTACATGTATATACAGGTCTTGTCTGCAAGATATCTGGAGAACTACGCGGCGGAAGTTCACCAAACTTGGATGGAAGCTTTATTGGGATAGTCCTCTCATCTGATTAGATTTTGGTTTGTGTGTGCGTTCGTCCATGTTCGGTGTCCTTCCGTCCATCTAATTGTTCATGTCTATACATACCTCGTCTGCAAGATATCTGGAGAACTACTCGACGGAATTTCACCAAACTTGGATGGAAGCTTCATTGAAATGGCCTTATGATCTAATTAGGTTTGGGGGTGAGCTAGTGCTTGCGTGGGTCCATGCAAAATGTGCTTATCTGTCTGTCCAATTTTTGTTCACTCCATATCTTGGAAACTACTGAAGGCAGATGCATGAAACTTCTATACAGTATAGCATGTAAACTATAGGTGTGGCTCTTGTATGTTTTGCATCTTTCCTATAATGTGATCAGTTTCGAAATAGTTGATGCTTCACAATTACATGTATTTCACATTGGTTGGATGCTGTAGATGTCGACAATCCACTCATTGCTATATAAATCCCGACTCCTCACTGGGTTACTGCAACAATAAAAATCGCCTCTTTGTAATTAATATTTTTAGATGCGCAGCTTTGTTTAGGATACTTATTGCTACATTCATTTTATAGCACTTTCCCTTAAATTATGTGCCCACTCAAGGCAAGGTGGGAGGTTGGGGGAGACGTATGTTTTTGCTTAAAAAAACAACCAGCATAGGCTTCATGCCGGAGCGGCAACTCAAGGGTCAAAGCAGAACCTCTAGTTTTGCTTGGAATTGTTTTTCTTGCCAATCCGCTTCTGGCTGGCGCCACCTTGGGCCAAATTAAATTGCATCTCCAGACAATAACTTTTGAAAACCTTAAGGATTCTTTCCAAATTTGGTGTGGTGGTACCTTGTCTCAAGATCTGGCTTGAGAATGTTTTTCATGTTGATATGGGGACTATCTGAAAGCTAAGTTAAGTGTTTCCAGACAATAACTTTTAAAAACCTGAACCGATTCATTCCAAATTTGGTGTGTCGGTACCTCGCCTCAATTTCTCGTTTCTCGGCATTGTTTTTCATGCCGATCCACAATATAGGTGGTGCCACCTGGGGGTAAATTTAAAATTGTTTCCAGACAATAACTTTTTAATACTTAATAATGAACTTGGTATACATGTACCTTACCTGAAGGTTTCACTTGGTATTGTTTTTCTTGTCGATCTGCTCATAGGTGGCGCCACCTGTAGGCCAAGTTAACATTTTCTATTTCCAATGTCAAGGGATCTTGCTTCAAGATCTCGGTTGGGATTATTTTTTATGCCTATCTGCCTACACATGGCGCTACCTGAGGGCCAAGGTAAAATTGCATTTCCGGACAGTAACTGTTGGACCTTAATGGATTCTTTTAAATTTGGTATGTGGATACCCTCAAGTTATCTTATGGGGCCATGTTAATGATGTTTTTCCTAAGTTTTACGTTTTTACTTTCTTCACAAATGATGAATGTTTCCTTTACTAAAGATGCAAAAGGCATGCCTCCAATCGTATTCGATCGACTGTATCTAGTTGCATATGCATTCCTTGTGACAAGATGTTGATTGGTATTGCGTTTCAGAAAGATCTGCCAGTAGGTGGCCCCACTAGGGTTCTTTTCGTTCTTTTGTGCTGCAAGCAATAACTTTGAAACGCTTTGAAATGTTGCTCGAAATTTGGTTTCCGGGCAATAACTTGAGAACTGCTCAAATTCTTCCCAAATTAGGCATGCATATACATTGTACCTTGCCATGAGATGTTGCTTGGGAGTGCGTTATCCGCTTCTGCTCAGAAAGTGACGCCACCTGATGATAAAATCTGAAATTTGTTTTTGGCCAATAACTTGAGAACTGCATGCTCATCGGATTCTTCTCAAATTTAGCATGCATTTACCATGCCAGGAGATGTTGCATGGGATTGCCTTTCACTCACTTGCACTTACAGGTGGCGCCACCTGGTGGCAAAATCCCAAATTTGTCTCCGGGTAATACCATGACCTAAGATGTCGCTTGAGATTGCATTTCGCCCACTTGCGTCTATAGGTGGCGCCATCAAGTGTTAAAATCAAAATTTGTTTTCAGCTATTAACTTGAGAACTGCTCATCGGAATCTCCTCAAATTTAGCATGCATGTATCATGCCAGGAGATGTTGCGTGGGATTGCGTTTCGCTCACTTTTACTTACAGGTGGTGCCACTTGGTGGCGAAATACCAGATTTGTTTCCGGGTAATAACTTGAGAACCGCTCGTCAGATTCTTCTTAAATCTGGTATGAATATATCATGACATATGATGTCGCTTAGGATTGCGTTTCGCCCACTTGTGCTTACAGGTAGCACCACCTCGTGTCAAATCTAAATTTGATTTCGCTCATCAGGTTTTTCTCCAATTTGGTATGCAGGTACCATGCTATGATATGTCCCTTGAGATTGTATTTCACCTGCTCTTGCATACTGGTGGCGACACCTGGTGGGAAAAACTGAAATTTGTTTCTGGCAATAATTTGACAACTGCTCATCGGATTCTTCTCAAATTTGGTATTCATGTGCCATAAGATGTCACTTGGGATTGT
Organism: Hanleya hanleyi; assembly: GCA_036873755.1. Lineage (NCBI taxonomy): Eukaryota > Metazoa > Mollusca > Polyplacophora > Lepidopleurida > Hanleyidae > Hanleya > Hanleya hanleyi. The sequence goes on along the minus strand of JAVTVY010052199.1, from coordinate 4,998 downwards.
GTTTCGCACACTTGTGCATACAAATCTAAATTTGGTTTCCGGGCAATAACCCCTTTTCAGATTCTTCCCAAAGTTTGTATGCTGAATCACCATGTCATGAGATGATCCTTGGGATTGCATTTCGCCCACTTGCACCTACAGGTGGCGACACCTGGTGGCAAATTTAAAATTTGGTTTCCAGACAATAGGTTGAGGATGCATTCAGCTTCTTGTCAAATTTGGTTTTCAGATAATATGCCTTGAGATGTCACTTGGGGTCGCTTCTCGGTTACATAATTTCCATGCTTCATTCAAGCCTTATTTACAGAAGCAAAAAATGTTCAGTCAACCGTTCTAAGTTGATTTTAAAACTTGGGAAGGCAGAATTAAGACCCTCCGCATCCAACGCCTATGAAGTATAGCAGTTGCCTCCCTCATGTATATCCCCTCGAGACCAACAATGCTAAAAAATATTGCTGCCATTTCTGGCTGCTTGTTACTGAACGTGGTGCGGTTGAAATAGAAAAAATATATGATAAATATAGTTGTATATTAAAGTAAGGGCAAGAGGAGGTACATGTACACGTACATTGTGTGAATTTCTGGTTCGATTGTGTTATGCTTATAGTTGTGACATTAAACGGAAATCTGCAGCATGTACTATTTCACGAAAAAAGGGTCTGAATCGAGTCATTTAAGCACAGATTTAGACACGAAGGACGCCTTGGATCAAAATGATTTTCCGAAGTGGACATATAATGCCAGCGCACATCACCAGGTTAAATGCCGTTTTGGTCCAATGGGTCATTCGTTATTATTTATATGACATTTTACTTCTTCGATTTCAACCGCACCAGGTTTCGGCCGAAATACTGCCTTATCATACCATCTCTTTTACAGTAACGCATATTTCTTAACACGGACGTGTTCATGAATATAAAATATTATTCAGAATTACATAATCTATCTATAAAATACATATTGAGAAAAGTAGACGTATTTCAGAAATATTTGCCGACTTCAATAAATTTGATAAAATAATTTTATCTACGCTAAATCACAATGTATATATATTGCCTTCCTATACAATTCAATAGTAAACTGCCGGCCGAAAACTAGAGATAAATCTTGCGTTTTAATGCTTCTTCGTCTTCTATTTGGACTCATTTTTCAATAAAATTCATTGAGAATCGGGGAAATTAATGTTATTTGATGTATTCGTATAATGAAAACTACCAAAAGGCTAAAAGGAAAATCGATACATCGGATAAACAAAATTCAAGTAAAATGGGGCAAAGGTCAAGGTCACTTTGATGAGTTCCAGGCTTTGGACTGTACCAAACTTTTGGTATACCTTTACACAAGGGACAGAAAACTTATTTTCCGTTTGAGGTCGACAGGCTAAAGGTCAAACATAGTGAGCTTTCCTTCTCTTATCCATTTACGCATGCGTCAACTAAGTCCTTATTACACTATAGGTTATCATAGATTTTTAGATTTTAATGAGTAGAATGGCAACTTTCCATCAAATTGTCCTATTTTCGCTTCATACTTTCAGAAAGTATGAGAGCATCTACATCATATAAAAAATTAACAAAATAGATCGTATCTATTTGCTTCCTTTTCAGTTTTAAAATTTTTCTCCTCGCCCTATTTTAAAGTATACGAGCCGCAATGAAAACGCCACAATTTCTATACTTCGGCCGCAATAAGCCTGCTTTGCTTTTGCTATAAACTTTTTCATCTGATATATTGATAACGCATACAATGGATAGATTACAGATATCTACAAAAAATGGTTGAGTCAACAGGTAAATTGCTTCCTTTTAACTTTGAAAACTGTAAAATGTGCTGATTCGTAGAAGGAAGTGCCTGACCAGAGCGGATGTGGGAGAGATGGGCTACTCTTCGCCAATATTATGTAATCATAACGGCTTACTCTCCGGTGAATTTTAATCCGTACCAGTGTTTGTCAGGGAGCTGTGTATACAGTAACGCTATACACTGTCATTCCACAATTTTATATTAGACGGAGTGTTTGGTGTTGTAGCGGATTTCCACTAGGGGTAACTCTTACCCTTAATTTACTATGTTCACGTTTTCGCTGCCACCATATACTACTTCAAGGTAAGTTATTCTCGTGTCTCTATCGCTCTTATTCTCTTATTAAAGCGCCTGCTTGTCGTATTACTTATCTTCCAGTTAATTTTGTCTTTTACCCATGCTGGTTAGCTTCGTTCATTAGGGTTCACTGCTGCCTTGTTTATTTAACTTTTTCTGTTAATTGTCTCCTATTAACTTCACCTGTTAATTTCTTCCTTTAATCTCTGTTGGCTTTCTTCCGTTACCTTCACCTATTTTCTTCACCTGTTTACTTGAACCATGGACACTATAATAAAGGGGACTTGTGAGCGGCTTAGTGTCTTTGAAGGCATGTTCCTTGCGCCAAAATAAGCAGTGATAAAAATCAGACACTTGTTGATTAGCTGACTCTCGATAAAACAACACATACTGCGAGTCGTATAGTCAGCCGTCGCTTCCAACGTTATCCACTTCAGCCGCGTCCATGAATCGCTGCCAAATCGCCGTTTTGTTCATTTTTCAAAGATTTTTTTCCATCATTTCACCTGAACAAAGTCGCATGTCAACTTCACAAAGCAGTTTTCGAACTACTTATGATTTACACAGTAATTTCGATTGGTCATAAAAATGATGTAAAGCGCTACAATCGGTTGCATATTTGTCCGATAATTAGAAAAATTACATATTTTTCGACAGCCGTAAAACCGGAAATGCAATTATTTCCTATCCAAAATAGTAACACAATGTCGAGAAATATACAAGAGACGAAAGAATATAACCCAACAACATAAAAAAATATCTTTTTTGTCAAGATATCTTGTTTCATGTGTACACAAACTGGTTGTACAAATTGCTATCGTCCTATTTTCCCTCCAGCTATCCCGGCGGATAATTCGCACCGACAATCAACAAACTTTGAAAGAACATTTCTCACAATATATTGAAAATATCAGCATAAAGTTGACAGAAATAAGTATATAAATATGTTACTTATCCTGTTTCAAGCATAAAAGACACGAACTGTAACTGTGAGCCTCAAAATAATCCAAAAATTGCAAGAAGTATATTCAACGAAAAACAAAATGGCGTCAATCTGGGGATATTTTCTCTCTCGTCTCCCGCTCGAGGTCACGTGATCCACAAGGAACATCCGAGCGATTCACACATCTGAACCTTTGATCTTAAGCCGCTCACCAGTCTCCTTTATTATAGGGTCTCTGCTTGAACTGTCCTTGGTAACTTCTCGAGCTGGTTTACTCTAAGGAGACGCCGCTAGCAGGTAGGTTCGTAGGATTACACCTCTTTTAATTGCTATAGCTGTAACTCGTTACGTCAGCAGGTCTGGTCTCTGTCACAATACTATATGATATCTTACTCTTCCTTATCTGTAAAAATCATCAATTGTCTGAACAAGTTCTTTAAATTGAACATCAACAAGTCTTGAATTTATTTACAAGAATTACAACATCAAATAGTATGCCAGTTTTGATCCTATAATGCTCTGTCGCTATTATTGGCTCCTATGATAAAAGTTCCTAGGGTAATTTCTTCAGGGGCGATATTCAGTGGTGAAACGTAAAAGTTCCTAGGATAATTTCTTCAGGGGCAATACTTCCCTAAAAAAGATGGTCTTAAGGTAAGAAGTTCCTATGGGTACTATATATTGTGATTGCCTGTTGCGGACCAACTTGTTTCAGGAATCTGAGGCTCACTGACAGGATTGCTGTGGATATCTGTGGCTCACTGGGACTCACTGTGGATTTATTTCTTTAATTTCCACATTATGATAATTATCTTAATAAATTCAGACGAAACTTGACTTGTGTTGAATTTATTTTAATATCAGTCACTAAGACGTGCTCAAATTTGCTGTGGGTGACTGTGGTTGACTGAGGCTCGCTGGGGATGACTGTGGCTCGCTGTGGGTGACTGAGGCTCACTGTGGCTCTCTGTGGATGCCACTGAATTTATTGTCCAAATTTTCTTCCTATATTAATGTTATTCTGTAAATTTATGTCCAGTATTTCTCAGTATATAAATACTAAGATTAGCTCAGGTTTGCTGTGACTAGCTGTGGGTGACTGTTGCTTGCTGTGGATGACTGATGCTCACGGTGGATGACTGAGTCTCACTGTGGGTTATATCCTTATATATCGTTATTTATAGATTAAACTTATTCAATTTAACTATATCTTGTCTTGTCTTGTCTTGGCCATGGATGCTTGTATCTTCGGCACTAAGCTTCTGTGTATGGTGCTTGGCTGGACTGGCAGAGATGTTCACTCTTCGCCTCTCCGAGACCGAGTGATACTCCATAGATTTTCGCGTCCTTTTATACTGTTTGGTTGTTAACCAGTGACGTAAATTGCTATGGCCTATATCAGAACTGAATGGGATGGAGTGTTTTGATTGGCCGGAAAATGTAAACTGACGAAAATCGTGATATCACTCCACAGACTGCAGAATTTTCAACAGGGCGGCCAAAGTTTTTGAACGCTGGATTCAGGAAGGGATTGATCTACTTTGATCACAAAAATAGGTCTGAATTTCGACGAAATAGTCCTTGAACCATATATTACTTTGAAGCAAGGCTCCTGAACTACGTGATGCTAACTTTAATTTCCGATGTGAATGCTTCCCTGCCAAAGGAGGGCAGATTTCCTAGCACTGAAAGTGCGGTCACATGTACGAAAAGTTCATGCGGTAAAAACATTGACTTTACTCCAATCACAGCAAGTATGATCGCCAAACTACAGAAAACTATACGTTACCAGACTCAAACGTTTATAGCAAGGTAAGTCCGAAGACCTGTATTTATAAGATATATAATTCTTAAACTCCAAATAGATTCCTAAAAATAACAGATCAGTAATTTTCTGTACTTCAGAATTCAGCGTTCGGTGAAAATCAAAATGGCGGCTCACAGGCAATCACAAA
>JAVTVY010052198.1:0-26701 GCA_036873755.1 Hanleya hanleyi | reverse complement strand
AGTGATTTCTTGTTTTTCAGGCCAGTGACCTTTGACCTCTGACCTCGACCTTCATTTTTGTACGCGACACATCGTCTCCCCATAGGGTATCCACTAACCAAAAATTAGAACTGTAAATAGAAAAGTGTTCCAGATATAGACCGGGCACGGGGGACGGACGGACACACGGACAGATGGACGGAAACCGCCATCACATAATACGTCCGTCTTTTTGGCGGGCGTATAAAAATTAAAATAGGCTTCCATTGACAATAGATATCAGAAACAAGCCACATACAGATGGCTTCTGGAGTGTAAATTCAATAAGGGTAGCTAGAATCTTTCAAGACATCTTCTTTCATCATTTAGTCCTCTTTTGGTATATAATTAGGCCATTTATATACATGTAGATCAAGGTTTCCTTTCTAATGGCTTCTCTCTGCATTTACCTGCATGTGGTATAAATTTGGAAAGTTTGAGTCTAGTCCTTCAAGCGATGTCCTGATACCCCTTACAAATATGTAGCAAATGCTGATCAAGCAACTCGTGCATGCTGATTCTGTGCTGAACATTGCGCTGAATCTGTCCTGTTATGACAATGCATTTACAGCATGTGCTACTTTACCATTGTTTCTAATATTCATATGATGTGCTGATAATGTGCTCATGTTGCAGCACATAAGTGCTGATTTTGCACTGTAATAACTTTGCTGGTTTAGGCGGACAGATCTGTGCTGCTCTTGCGCTGTATCGACTATTGAGTGAGATCTGAACTAAATGTAGTTCCAAAGTATAGCTGTGCAGGAATGCAGGGTAACTTTGAATATAGCTGAGGTGGTCGAGTGGTTTAGAGCACTTGCATTTACTGCTGATTTGGTCAAAAAATCTGGGGATGCGATTTCGAGCCTTGTATGGGGTGTCATCCTAAAATAATTGGATAAAAAGATTTAAATTTTGTAGATCTATGCAACATGTTTATGTTGAACATAGTCTCAATTTTGATCTGTACTGGAATTGCATTGCAAGTGTGCCAAGTTATCCAGCTCTGAATCAACACAAATTCAGAGCAAAACCAGTGCAAATTCAGCACTGGCAAGCATGTGTGATGGGTGATGCTCACTGTCAGCACAATTCAGCATGCTCATCAACATTTTTGGAACATGCTGATAGTGTGCTGTTAACATGCTGATTCTGTGCTGAGGCGACGTTCAATCAGACATATATGTTATACAGTGTATTACCAGCACAAGATTATACTCCACATATTGTAGGTGTGCTGAATCTGTGTTGACAGTGCATTGGAAGTGTACAGATAATTGGGCTGCTTTGCACTGAACTGTGCTGGCAATTTTGCGCTGATGATGCGCTGTTCTTGTGCTTGATTTATGCTGATAAATGGTAAGGGAACATTGATGATGGGAAGAGAGCTGGACAGGCAGAGGGACAGCATGGATGATTGCTGTGTGTTTGGTCCAAACTCATTGATATCCAGAAGAGCATATTAAATGTTCTTAACTTTGTCTGGGGCCGATTTCATGAAACCTCAATTTTTGCACCGGAGAGTCTCTTGACTTAAGTTTTTGCTTTTCGTGAAAGTTCATTTCAACTTGAAATCGCACCGGAGTTCAAGTGTGGTCTGACTTCCCTTGAAAACCACACTTGAAATAAATACGAAGCTGCGCATCTGAAAACCCCTCGGCTCTGGGTGCCAGCCATTCATAATGTATTCAATTTAAAACAAGACTTCAGGAACACCAAGCAGTCAAGTAACAAATATACAGATTATGAAAAATTTTGCCATTAGAAATGGCCTCAAACGTTTCCATCCAATCAGAGAAACCGGTATTCATTACATAAGTCTGTTGATGCATCGACGATGTATACCAAATTGTACATCGAACATTTGAAAATTATCTGAGATAGAGATCCCTAATGATTTCGCATAAATTAAAGATGGCCGCCCATCGTTCCCACCACTCAGAGAAACTGATGTGGTTATTCATTGCAAGTCTCTTGATACATAGATTCTGTATACCAAGTTTCATATAGAACACTGAAATGGTATCAAAGATAAACATCATTAAAGATTTTGCATAAATTAAAGATGGCCACCAAGGTTTCCGCCCAAGCAGAAAAACCAGAACTGTGTATTGATACATCGATGATGTATACCAAATTTTACATCGAGCATTTGAACCGTATCAGAGATATAGATCATTAATGATTTCGCATAAATTAAAGATGGCCGCCCATCCTTCCCACCACTCAGAGGAACTGATGTGGCTATACATTGCAGATCTCTTGATACATCGATGCTGTATACCAAGTTTCGTAAAGAACACTTGAATGGTATCAGAGATATATATCATTGAAGATTTTGCATAAATTAAAGATGGCCGCCAAGGTTTTCACCGAATCAGGGAAACTGGTTTGGTCATTCCTTTGAAGTTTCTAGATGCATCGATGATCTATACCAAGTTTCACACTGAACAGAGAAATGGTACCTAAGATACACAAGATTAATGATTTCGCATAAATTAAATATGGCCGCCAAAGTTTCCAACCAATCAGGTCCAGATTCAATAGGGTTCTGGGCCATGAGCATATGGATGTGCAGTGCAAGTTTGGGGTGCCTAGGGTAAGTCGTTCTAAAGATATCTTGGTAACAAGAAAACTGTGATGGTTTCGCATAAATTAAAGATGGCCGCCAAAGTTTCTAACCAATCAGGTCCAGATTCAATAGGGTTCTGGGTCACAAGCATACGGATGTGCACTGCAAGTTTGGTGTGCCTAGGGTAAGTCGTTCTGAAGATATCTTGGTAACGAGAAAGGTGTGACGGACAGACGGACGGACGGACGGACGGACAGACGTACATGACGACGACAATACCCTTACCAGAACTGTCTATTGATACATCGATGATGTATACAAAATTTTACATTGAGCACTTGAACCGTATCAGAGATATAGATCATTAATGATTTCGCATAAATTAAAGATGGTCGCCCATCCTTCCCGCCACTCAGAGGAACCGATGTGGTTATTCATTGGAAGTCTCTTGATACATCGATGCTGGATACCAACACTGAAATGGTATCAAAGATATATATCATTGAAGATTTTGCATAAATTAAAGATGGCCGCCAAGGTTCCGCCCAATCAGAAACGCCAGAACTGTCATTTATCGTAATTCTATTGATGCTTCGATGATATATACCAAATTTTACATCGAGCACTCGAACAGTATCAGAGATAGAGATCATTAATGATTTTGAATAAATTAAAGATGGCCGCCCATCCTTCCCGCCACTCAGAGGAACTGATGTGGCTATACATTGCAGATCTCTTGATACATCGATGTTGCATACCAAGTTTCGTATAGAACACTTGAACGGTATCAGAGATATATCATTGAAGATTTTGCATAAATTAAAGATGGCCGCCAAGGTTTTCACCAAATCAGGGAAACTGGTTTGGTCATTCCTTTGAAGTTTCTTGATGCATCGATGATCTATACCAAGTTTCACATTGAACAGAGAAATGGTACCTAAGATACACAAGATTAATGATCTCGCATAAATTAAATATGGCCACCAAAGTTTTCAACCAATCAGGTCCAGATTCAATAGGGTTCTGGGTCATGAGCATATGGATGTGCAGTGCAAGTTTGGGGTGCCTAGGGTAAGTCGTTCTAAAGATATCTTGGTAACAAGAAAGCTGTGATGGTTTCGCATAAATTAAAGATGGCCGCCAAAGTTTCTAACCAATCAGGTCCAGATTCAATAGGGTTCTGGGTCACAAGCATACGGATGTGCACTGCAAGTTTGGTGTGCCTAGGGTAAGTCGTTCTGAAGATATCTTGGTAACGAGAAAGGTGTGACGGACAGACAGACAGACGGACGGACGGACAGACGTACATGACGACGACAATACCCTTCGGCCAAATTTTGGCCGAGGGGTAAAAAGTACTTGAAATGACCAATATGAAGGGAGAGATAAAAAATTTTCATGTACATGTACCCGTGTATCAAAATTCACGTATGGGCATTGTCAGTTCATCTCGTAGATCCAAATATGGCACAGACATATTTATTTGACACTTAAAATCGGCTCCTGTACATGAAGTATTTTGAGCATACACTTGATTCTGCGAGGGTACTATTTATTACCAAACTACACAAAATAGTTCCAACATGAGGCAGCACCTCCCGTATAGCTCAAATCTCCGCATTCACACGGATCTACACGGAATTTACATGGAACAGCACGGAACTGCAAAATTTCCGTGTCAGCTGAATATATCCACACAGAGTTTTCTCCGTGTTGACATGGAAGGACACAGAGTTTGTGGACTTTGATTATTTTTGACACGGATTGGACTTAGATTATTTTTCAATAATAGGATATAGACCTTTTCACCATGGATTCGGTAAATTTTGCATCCATTCGCAGGGCTAGAAATTACTATCTATTTGCAGGACATGTCCGGCAAAAAATTGTCATGTCCTGTAGTTTTTTCGATAATTTACATATTAATTGGATGCAGGACAATTTTTACAAATGTCCTGTAAGTGGTTGGGGCCTATTTCGACCCCTGATTCGGAGAAGCAAGTCACGTGGCGCAAAAACATGCTGGTGGGTCGGCTCACTTCATCGTTTTCTGTGTGCAGATTTGTCTCTGCCATAACAGAGGTATGTAGCAAATAATTACAATGAATGATCTTTGAATTGAAAAACGTCTTTGTTCCAAGCTGCCATAAGTCTGCAACCGTCAGTGTATTTTTTTTTTAATTTATGATCTTTTATCTGCAATAATTTGAAGAAATAGTGTCATTTCTGGTTGTGATCTCCAGGCAGAGGTCACAGCATTTTTTACAGCCCACCAGCAACTGGTTATTTCATTGATCAAATCCAGCATGCAATTGGGAGTTTCCGTTGACAGCTTTTCACGTTGTCATGTCTTTCGGCTATTTTCGGTATGAAAAGGTCTATACATTTACACAGGTCTGGTCCAGGCCACATTGGACATAGTAATGTAAGATAATGTACTACATATAGGAGAGCACCTTTCTGGAGAGTAAAAAAAAAAAAAATAATAAAAAAAATAATAATAATTGAGTCATTTATTTATTTCTTTTTATTTTTTAGAAAGGCAAACTCTAAATAAATCAAACTAATAAAACATACACTAGACCTCAATCACATCGCCTTTGTTCTTCTATGAAACAAAGTCCTTAAATCGGAATAAGATATATAATACATGTAGGAAACCAAACTATCCAGTTTCTAAAGCAAAGGACAAAGGTGGCGCCCATGTCACGTAGTTTGTGGGTGTTGTTGTTGTTGATGTTGCAACATGATGCATGATCGCGATGTCTTTGACAATGAACAACATCCGAACTTCCAATAAAGTACTTGAAATTTGTTGGTAGAAGAGGTCAGAAATAGAAACTAGTAATGTAGAAACTATCAACGAGGTAGGTGATCTTTTAAAATAATGTCATTAAATGTTCTGCTATAATTTCGAAGAACAACATCAATTGACGAAAATTTTGCTTGCCTGATCATGCGAGGGCACTGCCTCCAAGTTTTGGTTGCTCGATCTTCCAGGACGTACGGCTAGCTAATTAATGAGCCCTGATCTCGCTTAAGCTTCTTGCCCAATGTGTGATTAACTACCACTTATTGAGTGTAGCTGTGTGTTCATTTCGGCATTGATTGAAGCAATGTTGTTGTTGTTGTTGCTGAAATCATGCCGACGTCCCATTCGCGACTGCTCGGCTTATTCCGTGAAGTCATATGTCACTTATCAATTATCCAAAATATTTTTTGCATGGAGCCATATTTGCTAAATATACAAGTATTCAAATATCGTCAGGCGCTAGCCAAGTTTAGATTAAGTGCTCACAAACTAAATATAGAAAAGGGGAGATACACAGGTATTTCAGTTCTTGATCGGACTTGCGACTTCTGTCCAAGTGTTGAAGACGAAATACATGTGCTATTAGAATGCCCTCAATTTAATAATCAGCGAGTTGAGTTGTTGACACTGGCTAGGGGCTCATCTGTTCACTTTAATAGACTAAGTCTATCTGTGGATGAGAAATTCATTTGGTTAATGACGTGTGAAAACGAGTCCATTTGTTTTAATGTAGCAAAATTAATTGCTGAAATTTTGGATTTGCAGCAGTAGCCAACTAGAGTTTATCATATATTCATTATGGATCATTTTCATCCATGCATAAGGTTTCTATTGTGAATGTCTCCTGGGCACCCCCACTTGACTGGGCTAGTTATCAGGTGGAGGTCGAGAATGGACCCGGTTTACCACTCAACCTGGCGGCCTGACCGGGCTTGGTGGGATTTCGGACCACTGCGGGTAGCGGTCGTCAATAGGAGAGTGGAATTGAGCCATCTCGGGCGACCGCTTCCCGCATGTGAACTGAAATTATGGCCAGAAGACACTTATACACCCTGTTTCCGTATGTTATTAACATTTTTAAATGAAGTGTTGTTTCAGGGAATAATCAATGTCAATGATGGGGGTGGGGGGGGGGGAGGACTGTGAGTGTATGCCTCTAGAGCGCGCTGTGATCAGCTGAATAAACTATTCTATTCTATTCTATGTCCATCAGCCAATCGACTGACTTTCCTGCTCCACGTGATCTCGTGCTGCAGAATAGCGCCAAATTTCGCTGTTTCAAAATTTGTTGGCGGCTGTTCACTGTTCTTGTTGACACACATGGTTCTTCAAGAATCTACCGCTATGTAATAGATGGATGTTTTTAATTATATATACACTTGGTAGTCTGACAAACGTTTGGGCAACCCTCTACTGCCATGTGATTATGCCGTTTGAATCATGTGTCAGAATTTACCCAAAAGCCTGGATGTGCTACCGACGAGAACAACAACAACAACAACAAGAATTGGTAAGATTATTATGCGTGCAATTTCAATTGTTCATGAATGATGTTCCGCGGTTGCTATGTTTTATCTTACTTCTTAACAACAACAGAGTTACTGTGTGTTTGGTAAGTTGAAAAACCACCACCAACATGCTCGTTCGTTCCTGAACATTTCGGCAACCATGACAACATATTCTGCTCAAAAACGAGGACACCAAGAAATTCAAGAAAACAAAATTGTGATCCTTGATAACTATTAATTTAAATCTAGAATAAATTGCTAGTTTAATATTCAAAAGATTCACTTGTGTGAAAATTTATATCCGAAATATGGGCAAAAAGGTCAGAATATTAATATTTATTTGATATTTTATTTTATTTGTTTGCATTTTATTTTCAGGTATACCTATATCGGTGATGCATGAAGAGGCATACTGGACACCCCAGGTTGGAGTTGTGACACAAGACATTCTGTCAATCCTTTCAAAGATGGAGCGCTGCTGGAAGTTACCGGAAAAAAAACATCAATCCTTTCAACTGAGTGTCGAAATATTATTGGATGCATAGATGAAGGGTTTTTTTTATAAAATCAAGACAACTGGTTATGTCACTAAACATGCTAAAGTGTGCTAACTATAAATTCATAATTTAAAGAAATTGATAGTCTGACTTGTAAGCAAAGAGTTTGCTCCTATTCGGCATTGGAGTTTCTTTGGATCTAATTGATTATATTGCCAGAGCCAGGCAGTGGAATAAATTTGGAAACCCCCCACACCCGTAAGTATTTACATACCGTCTCATGTTTAGGACTCTGGATCACAGGTACGAAAATATACAACACCATGCTGATTCCATTATGGCACTCTTGAATTTATTTAGTGGCATTTCAACCCTTCACAATAAAAAACAAAATTAAATATAAATCATATCAGCTTCTTGTCTTGTTCTTCACATTCAAATACTTAACAAATTAACTTGTGTTTGTGATATTTCTTGCATTTGTGAAGTTTTCATAAGAAATATGTAAGTTCTTACAAGATCTCACGTGAGATGAGATCTCATGTGAGATGTCACGTGTGAGACGGCAGCAGCGGCTCCCACAACTGGCCCCCTGATGATGCCGTTTACGCCGCTTGTTTTTCTGTGTGTTTCACTGTGCAATATAAGCATAATTCTGTCATTTTTCAGTTTCCGTGTGAACACGGAGATAACTCCGTGTGACTCAGTGTCATTCGGAGTTTTCTCCGTGTCAATATGCATATTTCAGTCATTTCTCAGTTTCCGTCTTCCTCCGTCTTCTTCCGTGTCATTCGGAGTTTTCTACACGTAGATTCTGTGTTGAATCGTCCCAATACTCCGCATAAATCCGCATCGCCGATACGGAGCCAATGCGGAAATCAACTACACGTATTTTACGCGTAGTTTACGAGTAGATTCCGTGTGTCATGCGGAGATCTGATCTACAGGCTAAAAGGTGCAACAATCCCTCAGCCAGACAGCTTTAGTGAGTGTATATTGGTTCACAATGAATGGAAAATGCATACGTATGTAAAAACCTGAAAGATTTGGTTGCATGCATGCCACATTTGAAGCCCGTAGCTGAAACGGTTTATCTTCTGTCACGTTCATAGCGTCATATGGACATTTTGCGTGATCATGTTTCCATGGAAACCACAAAAATCTTCACAATGTGCCCAAATTCCATAGGCTTGTGGTTAACCAACCAACAATCCTGTGCATCAAACTGGAAGTCTCAAGAGGAAACAGTTTGGCTTCTAGACCGGTCACACAGCAGTTGTTAACTGATGACTGATCGAACGACCGATCGGACGGACGACTGGACGTACATGCACCCAACAATCCTGTATCCCAAATTTGAAGTCCCCAGCTGAGACTGTTTGGCTTCTATCGCGTTCACATCACCATATGGACCTTTTGTGTTAAGTTGCCATCGAAACCACAAAAATCATAACAATGTGCCCAACTTTGATAGCCTTGTGGTTGACCACCCAACAATGCTACATAGCAAATTTGAAATCTTTAGCTACAATGGTTAGGCTTCTATCACGTTCACAGGGATTCATACAAGTCAAAAATTTGAGTATTTTTTTACTCAAATGAATGGATTCAGTTTTCGGTATTTTCGTCAATTTGAGTATTTCTTCAAATTTACCACCATTCTCAATGATTTTATATTGTTTCATCCCTTAAAAATAATAGGCTATTGAGTTTTTGTCAGAACCTAATAGTTGGTCAAATTCAAAGGTCTGAATTGAGTTTTCGAAGGAATTTTACCCCTGATTACCGGTGGTAAAAAGTGACTTGTATGAATATTAAACATTTATAAATAATGTTGGTGTTTGTTACCAAATCAAACCTGTTATCACTTAAATGCCAATATCCTCCATTTGGAGATCTTCTGCAAACAAAATTATCTCCCTTGATCGCTGCGTCGATCGTCCGCCAGGTGGCGTGCACTCCGCGCATGTCCATCACTCTTTTTCCCATGTTGAGCAAGACCTGTTTTGAGTCAAGGCCGAGCAAAGAGGGGAGGATGGGTTGGGCAAATCAACGTTGATAACAGGTTTGATTTGGTAACAAACACCAACATTATTTATAAATGTTTAATGTTTGTGTCCCAAATCTTCACCTGTTATCACTTAAATGCCAGACTCCCAACAGAGGAGGTTGGGTAGCCGGCCTTGTGACTTGCTTTTGGATTAAGCGGAGCACGCCTTGTTCTGATTTTGTAAATCTAATATGCTTAATAATATCCTGATAATTCCCGTGTCGTATAGAAGCGTAGGGAGCTCAAGGTATTACAAGTAATGCGGCGAGAGGTGGACTCTGTTCCATCGTTTGCTCGCATACTTAGCTAGATAATCAGATGCCATCGTGATGTCTTGAAGTCCCTTTGTCTCTGGCATGGTATGTCTTCTATACTTACCGAATTGTCGGGATCTTGCTTGCTTGATCGGTGCCCCCCCCTTTTTTTGATAGGAGTGGTAGACTATACCCTAGGTTGTAGCTATAGGTCCAGTGTAGTCATCCTATCTGTCTGTACAGACATGTCTGAAGATAGCAATCAGTATGAGTTGAATTGATCGTCCAAGCGCAGGTGTCAACAGTATCGTTCAACGATAAGTTTTCCCCAAAGTGGCCCGGACGTCACACTGGCTCTATCTTGTGAGACGATGTCTCCATAAAGGAGAAGGAGCGTTGATGGCGAGTTGGTTAAACCAGTCGGCAGTCTTCTTCAACCCAGACGGTGATCATGGACTAGTGATGTCCGCTGATGGGTCTGTTAGAAGTGATGAGAGAGGAAGACAGCTGGAACCCTTGTCGGTTCTATAAAGAGTGCTCTAGGCCTCTGACTGGTTTTTTACCTCTGACTGGATATAAAAAACCTCTTCTCCTCCAGCAGGTACACGAAATCTGTTAGCGCTGGAATCTGGTACAGTCTTTGGATGTATGGTCCCCGACGTGTGGAATCGTTCTAAATGACGAAATCCGGGATGGGATGAAAGGATCTGGTTGACCAGTCTGTCATCCCTGTCAAGGAACTAGGTTCTACTGCGCAATGCTCTGATTGCGTAGTGAAGACTGTCATGGATCTGTCTTGCAGGACAGGATCTTGACTGTAGTTGGTAGAACTGGTTGAATGGCAGGCGCAAGAATGCCCTAGTACCACATCCAGGTTTCCTTGGGTGGTAACTGATGTGTTCGGCGAGACTGTGAGGTGAAGACCCTGGAAAGCCGAAATGCTGGAACGTAGTCGGTTCCGTGGGTGAACTTGACAGCTCTGGATGATGCTGAGTGATACCCCTGTGTACTGCTTGACTGAGATTCTCTGCCCTAATGCAGAAGGAAAACCCAGCTGTTGCTGGAACAGAAACAGTGTTGGCCACAGGTCCTCTACTATAGTACATTCTCCGGGCTTGATGCGACTGTACAGTAAATAGTCGCATGCTGCTGTCATTGTCTGTACAATTGGTCCTGGAGAAAAAACCCTGGTCTGCAAGGAAAATCTGGACCGTAGCAGACGTGGGGGTTCGGCCGTTGCGGGTCCCGGTGCCTCCGTGGAAAAGTGAACTTCCGGTTGTAGTACCCTGTAGGACCTGGAGGAAGCTGTCGGCGGGAACCCTGAAGTGATGTGAAACACATGGTGTTGTGACATGGTATTGCTGATACCATGCTGCTAGGACCAGTGTCGATGTTTCTAGAAGATGGTGACTGGAATCTTGCTCCCCCCCAAACTTGACGTAACTGACGACCGTACTGAACGTTCGTAATCAATGCTGATGTGTTGTACAACCGCAACCTCCAAGGGGGACCGCCTTCTAGCGTAGATATCCCTAAGGAAGATGATGCGTTGCTTGTCTATCGTGGTATCCATGTGATGTGTCGGCTATCTGTTGCCGGACTAATGGACCCCTCTAAGCTATGAATTCCGCATCGGTGAATGTGAACTTCTATGTGCTTGGTTGAAACTGCCTCAGGCATCGCCACTCTGGAAGGGGGGTGAAGATGTTCCGGGACGAGCATCCTTATATTGCTTGTTCTTGCGCTCAGGATCAGTTGTAGTTGAGAAACTGTAATGAGGAGTACCTGGAGCTAGCCAAACTGTGCTAGGTCCCGGGTGAGTAGTAGACTGTAGTTCCATCCCACGGACCTCTGGGTCATGGTGTTGATGGTCTGGTTCTCGGTGCAGGTTCCAATGCCGGAAACCTGCCTGTCGCTTGAATATAGCCGTACTACATAATCCGTGGGGTCCCTGGAAATATCCCTGGACCGCCATGATCATCGAGGCGAAACTCGAAAAAGGCCTCTGGAAACGTCGAAAAATGACGACAATCGGGAGTCGGAGTCCCACTCCTGTAGAGTCGAATATGCTCAGTAAGTGTCCGGCTCCGTCGTCTGGTCCGGTCTCTACTGTCATCCCGATGAATGCTGGAGTCCGAGGTTCTGTTCTGGAGTCCTAACTCGCATTCCGGATTAGAGATGACTATCCTCGTGTCCTATTCCAGTGTCCGGGTCCGTGTTGACTTGGCCTTGGAAGGGACCTCAATGTGAACCTAGGCTTGCCCACTGTAGACTGGATGTCTCATTCCAAAGAAAAACGTGTTAAGTCAAAACCGACTAGCCGTTTCTCCCGAAATAGATTCCCCTGATCATGATGTCGGGTGTAGGTGGAGTCCTAGATTATCCGATGAGGAGTAGGATCCGGCTCTTAGAAGACTGAGGATGATCGTCAGATGAAGTGTCGGGATCTGGAGTAGACGTCACGTAAGGACTGACTTCTTCGACGCTGATCTTCTATATCATCAGGGTCGACCGTTCTACAATCAGGTGAGTGAAGACTCGAAGCTTGGGAAGGATGAAAGGATGACTAGTGGTTTGAAGGTGAAGCTTGAGAAACATCAATTCTGACTGACGAGGTTGACCTCTGTCCCGGTCGGAAGATTCCCTCTTTACCTTGGAACTGTCCTTTCTTGTAAGGGTGAACACCACTCTGAGCATCTTGCTTGGGTTGTCCGAGTTCTGACCGGAAAGACCCTCCGTGGCGATCTCCTCTGTAAGAGTCGATAAGGCGCCGAAGAATTCCATCTTGGCCCGTGAAAAAGGTCAATGATCCCGCTTATGCTTCACGTCTGGATCCTGAATCACCTTTGAAAATAGCCGTCAGGAACCAATCAGAGTATGATGTAATTCTGTGTTGTGTCAGCATCATATCTTCCACAGCACAGGCTTGCCTCTGTTGAAGTACCCCCGCTGGTGTCCTCGTGAAGTTCAACAGTCTGTCAAGATCCGGTTCAGACTTCGGGCCCTGAACGGTGGATTGTCTCCGTGAAGAGTGTAAGCCTTGTAAGGACCGGGCTCCTGGAGAGATGACGAAGTCTCCAATTGTCGATCCAGTGCGTCGTATAGGTTGACTGATGCTGGAGATGGTGCGCAGGTTGGCGCAGCTTCCTCCTCAGAAGGTTTGTTAAAACCGTAAAGAGGTGTCGTAGTAAGTTTTCTTCGTTCCCGGCGAGGTCATCGGGCTGCTTGTCATCGCCGACCACCGGTCTGGGCATCTCTGGAGTCAACGTGTGTACCGCCGCTATCCTGACTTTGAAGGGTAGCATGTCTTATTCTTCTACCTCCGCCTGACGTAGGAGGTGAATCTGTATGAGATGAGGATGCCGAGGAAGTGGAACGTCGTGCGTGATCCTCATAGCCAGCACTGTATGTCGGGAATCTAAATCACTCGGTCAACGGGCCTCCCACCGTTGCTAGAAGAATGGGTCGTGTCATCTCACGGGCCTCCGATGAAGGAACTCTACCCTGGTAAGGGGCTGTGAAACCTGGAGATGACTGCCTTTTGTCCAGGCTTGCCTTGGAAGGTACCCCTGGAGCAGAAGTCTGTTCCTCGGGGGCAGGTCCAGAATGGTGATCTACGAATCCCTGTTCATCTCTGGACTCCCGTTTTATCCCGCTGCTCCGGGCTACGGTGATGGTGGGTAGACGTCCGCTCCTCGCCATCAATGCTTGTTGACGAGAAACCGGTGAACGGCTTCTCCCTCGTCTGTTGTAAAGTCGCTCCGGGGTATGGTCCCTATGGTACCGACTCCGGTAGGCCGGACTAGGTGAAGGGGTCCGACGTCTAGGACGGTCCCTCTCTCGATGATGACGTACGGGATAGGAATCTCGGCGTTGTAACGGTGTGCGACTTTGTTTACGAAATCTGCTTGCCGTAGTACCGAGGTATGGCTCCGTTGTATGGGTCCAAGCTGGAGTTGAGGCCGGCTCACGGCGTTCTGGCTGAGTCCGTTCCTCATAAGTCCGTGACTCCTTGGATGTGGAGTCTCGGTGATCTGTATAAGTCCGTTCTGCTTGAGTCCGTGACTTCTCAGGTGTAGACTCTCGGCGCGCTGGATAGGTCCGTGTGGTATCCCGCTCCGTGATACGGCTCCGGGTGCGTGGTATGGCTCCGGGCTGTAGTTTCCTCCCGCGGTGCTCCGGTATCGGAGTCACGGTGGTCTGGATAGGTCCGTGAGGTCTCCAGTTCCGAGGTACGGCGCCCTGGATAGGGCCGTGATCACTGGATAGGGCCGTGATTCCTTGGAATCCCGGTCCCTGTAGGCCTTTGGCTTGTCCGACTCCCGGCGTCCGGTATAGAGCCGTGACTCCGTGGAACCGGTGAGCTGTGCTTGAGCCGGGGTCCCGCTGTAGTGGTGGAGTCCGTGATCTTGATTCTCGGACTGCCTTTTTCGCCGTGTCCCTCTGTGTCTCCGGGGTACGGCTGCTTGAGCCGGGGTACGGCTGCTTGAGCCGGGGTCCCGCTGTAGTGGTGGAGTCCGTGATCTTGATTCTCGGACTGCCTTTTTCGCCGTGTCCCTCTGTGTCTCCGGGGTACGGCAGTTCTTTGGGGACTTGGATGAACGGGAGTTGGTATCCGAGTACTCGCTTTGATCCGTGTCTGTGACGGGCTGTCTAGTAGAGTCCGTGTCAGCACTCTAGCCGGTACAGTAGAAGTAAACCGTATCGCCGTGGCTTGGGCTTGACTGGTCTGCACTTTGCCTATTCTCTCGGTATCCCGTTAGTCTCTGTAGGCTCTTGGCTTGACGGGGTCTCGGAGTTCTGCATTGGGCTGATCCCTCAGAGCCATGGTCCCGTATGCTGATCTAAAGTCCGTGGTCTGTAGGTGTGGACTCCCGGTGAGACGTAGACTCTCGGCGTACTGGATAAGTCCGAACTTCATAGGTCCGTGTCGTTCTCTGTCCCGAGGTACGACTCCGGGCCGTAGTACCGCCTCTGGAAGTAACCTCTCTCTCCGATGGTCGGGTCCGAGGTGCTCTGCAGTCGGAGTCCCGGTGCTCTAAGGTGTCGAGGTCCCTGAAGGTCCAGGGTACGGCTCTGTCCCGGGTCCCGGTTCTCCACCAGGTCCCGGCTGGCAGACTTGTCTTTCTTGAGTTGCGGAGACTTGGATGAACGGGAACTGTAATCCGAGGTCTGCCCAGATCCGTAGTTGTAACGGCTCCGGTATAGAGTCCGTAACTCATCTTCTCCGGTGAACTTGAACTAGGCCGTCTTGGGTCTGTAACTTGTTCACCGTCTTAAAATGTAGCTCCAGGGTACTGCTTTTCGCCGTGGAGCTGTGATCCTGTGTCCGTGATCTGTACTGTTTCACGGGTCTGTTGTGAAGATTCCACTGGCAACAGTATCGTTTTCAACGATAAGTTGCTGGTAGGAACTTCGTTTACAGCCAAGTCGTTGAAGAGGGCCTGCGTAGTGCTTCTCAGCTGGACATCTTGCCAGGTCAATGGCCGCTCTCCAGAGTTGACTGCGTCGCCATAGGTGACTGTAAACACACCTTTGAAAACAAAGAAAAATGCAAGTCTTTAACTGATTAAAACTGACGACATTCTTCGTTCCTATAAATCTATATAGCTGGGCGACTACGTTGGTTCATAATGAACTACGGGAGAGAAAAAATAACCCTAGAGTGCGTCTATAACAATCCAAAAGTTACTGTTTACAGGAGCTCTCTCAAAACAGGTCTTGTCACCAAGACTGCAAGGAAAAAGAGTGATGGACATGCGCGGAGTGCACGCCACCTGGCGGACGATCGACGCAGCGATCAAGGGAGATAATTTTGTTTGCAGAAGATCTCCAAATGGAGGATATTGGCATTTAAGTGATAACAGGTGAAGATTTGGGACACAAACCCCTGGTTCGCATCGTCATATGAACATTTTGGGTGATGTGGCCATGGAAACCACAAAAATCATCGTCATGTATCCAAATTCAATAGGCTTAAGCCAATTTTGAAGTCACTAGCTGCACCTGTTTGGCTTTTATCGCATTCAGATCGCCATATAGACATTTTGCATAACATTGTCATGGAAACCACAAAAATCATTGTAATGTATCCAGTTGTGGTTGACCACCCAACAATCCTACATGCCAAATTTGAAGTCTCTAGAGGCAACGGTTTGGCTTCTAGACTGGTCACAAGAATTGTTGAAGACTCACGACCAGACGGACGACCTAACGGACAACCGGACGTACATGCCGACGACAGAACCCCGCAGCCCAATAGGCTGAGGGGTGAAAAGGTCACTACAAACACCACTTGACCAAGTGCAGCCAAAAATGTTTGGTGAAACACAACTTTTTTGAAGTGCACTTGTTCAAGTGTGGAAATCACCCTTGAAAAAGTCAAGTCAAGTGGATTCTTCATGAAATCGGACCCAGCTTTGGGGAACAGTACACAACCATTTATTCTTCAAAACATGGTGAAATACTTTACCATAGTCATATTCACTATACTGGATATCGAATGAAGTAAAGTTGAGATAGATGATAGTGCCCAGTCCACCAGTTATAGTCCACGTGCAGACTTGTTTCTGCGGATAGACACCTGGGTAACCTGGTGTTAGCAGAAGGCCATCCGGACCGGTCAGTGTCATCCCACATGGAGCTGTTCGAAAAATAAAAAGGATTTTCATAATATGAAGAAGAATTGATATTTGGTATGGCATATAGCCCGCCACTGAGCATATATACATATGAAATGATTTTTGAGAGATGGACTAAATTGGTTGTCAGCGGGATTTGAAGCTACGACCCAGGTTCAAATCCCGCTGATGACCAATTTATTCTTTCTCTCTCAAAAATCATTTCATACATAATATGAAGGTTGCAATAGGAGTCATAGAGTGGCCATGTTGGGGTAATCCACAGGGGGTGTCTTTTATTTGGCCCTGATTTATCCAGATTAGCAAGGGTCGAACAAAAGACAATATGCGCATTACAACAAAATGGCTGCCTTATGATGCTTGTTACAATCTTCCTTTACAGAATACAGCATGAATGGTAAATGGGAAGGGCATGAACAAGATTTGATTACTGCTCACAGGAGGTACATTAAGAATAAAGAAAATAATTTATGTGAAGAGGTTTCATGATCTTCATTTACTCAGGCCTGCAAGTGGCTCACAGTGAAAGTATATGAGGAAATTTGCAAATTATAGGAGAAATATAGGAATTTTCTGAATAAAATATAGGAAAATATAGGAAATAAAGGGCATGTAAGACAGGTCTGTATTGTAAGTACCAAACTTTAAGTAGTTTTCTGGTGTTTAATCAAATTACTTTCACCGAATGCGGTGATAGTGGTGGTGTTTCATATGACCTGTTCTGTTGTGTGATTCAGCATAGAGAGATCCAAATGTTTTCATATTTGCTGAGCGAACCTACATTCCATTTTCCCAGTCCAAACCTGGACAAATAAATATATCCCATTCACTTGGGTTTGATGACCAAAGGGCCATTACTCTTGAAAATATAACCGAAAGCAGAGAAACGTCACACTGCACAACTATGAGGCATTGACCACATATCATGCAAATTCCATACTTGTCCATACAATATTAACCGAGATGCAGCCCGGACAAGTCCCAACTCACACAGATTTCAAGAACAAAAGGGCCATAACTCTTGAAAATATACGCGAAATGCGGAGAAACTTCACACTGTACATCCACAGGGCACTGACCACATATCCTACAAATTCCATACTTGTCCATACAATATTAACTGAGATCCAGCCCGGACAAATCTCAATTCACAAAGACTTGATGAACAAAGGGCCATAACTCTTGAAAATATTCGCGAAATGCGGAGAAACTTCACGCTGCACAACTACAGGGCACTGATCACATACTCTGCAAATTTCATAATTGTTCATACAATATTAACCAAGATCCAGCCCGGACAAGTCCCAATTCACAGAGATTTCAGGAACAAAGGGCTATAACTCTTGAAAATATAAGCGAAACGGGGAGAAACTTTACGCTGCACAACTGTGGGGCACTGACCACATATCATGCAAATTTCATACTTGTCCACACAATATTAACCAAGATCCAGCCCGGACAAGTCCCATTAACAGAGATTTCAGAAAAAGGGCCATAACTCTTGAAAATTATACCGGAACTCGAAAAAAACTCTACGTTGCACAACTACGAGGCACTGGCCACATTCCATGCAAGTTTCAATCCTGTCCATCAAATATTAACCGAGATATCGCGCGGACAAGAAATTCGGACGGACAGACGGATGGGCAGACGCCACGACAGACGGACGGACAAAGTGATCGCTATATGCCCCCCCCTCTAATTAGAGGGGGTGCATAAATATAGGAAATATAGGAGGTTTTGAGGAAAATATAGGAATAAATCAAAAATATAGGAAAATATAGGAAATATAGGAGGCACTTGAAGGCCTGTTTACTGTAACCTGGTATATCCCACAAAACCGACATTTATAGACAACTGAACATTCATATCAGCGTGAGTGAGTGAGTGAATAGGATTAAATTTAGCGTTCAACTATATTTCAGTCATATCATGACATTTGGGTCCTATTCCTTTTCACACCCACCGGGAACCCCACAGATAGGTTCCTTCTCTGCTTTTAATTCTAAAAATGCTGTTGGAAAGTTCAATCACAGTTTGCGTAAAGAATGACCCAGGTAACTAGAATGCTTTTTCTGCTGACCACATATCGTATGACAAGCTTACTACCATCAGAAGACCTTCTTAATAATGTAAACTCGCATCTGAAGGCATTTCTTAGACACTTTTTTGATGAAATAGTAATTGCCAGCATTTCAGTCGGTATCGTTTATATTATCATGCTCCATTTCTTCCAATTATGTAGACAGCAAAACTTAACTTCAGGCACAGGTATCTGTGGAGAGAAATTCTGCTAACATTCTACAAATTTCATCAGCTATCTTTTCAGTTCTTGGGATAAATAACATATGATATCCATGCCACAGTATTTAGCCTTAGTTGACATAATGGTGTTTTTTTTGTTCTGGACAGACAGACAGATGATCAGACAGACAGACGGAAACCGCCATCACATAATATGTCCGTCTATTGGCGGACATATAAAAATACTGTTGAAAAATTAGAAGAAATTGGATAATAACATACAACCAGTCATGTTATATTTTCATATGTTGCCGACAGTACGTCTGCACCTCCCCTGAGCAATAATCATGATTTTATGACTCCCCCCACACATACATCCACACACCCCCCAACTTTCATTAAAAAACTGGGCAAGTGAAAACCGATTGGTTCAATCTGGCGAGTGGTCATCACGGTCATGTGACAATTGTGAGTCATCCGTTTTACCTTCACAGTCTGGGAATGATGAAGAGCTCCACAGACTGTTGTCTTGACACGTCTGTGCGTAACCTCCACTCAGAACATAGTAGCCGGCATCACAACGAACGTGGACCGTTTGACCAATCCCATAATTCATTCCTAACAAATGGCTGTGTCTTCCTGGTTTGGGCTGTAAGCAGGTGTCCGGCAAATCAAACACTGCATCGAAACATACAATATGATGTATCATAAATGAATACTTAACATTCCAATTTAAATCTTAATAGAAACGGTATGTCAATGCAGATTTGTTGAACATCTTACATCTCGCATTACTTAGATATATTCATGAATGTTATGGCAAAGGATTATTCTCAGTTACCATACCAGTGGTTGATAAAATTCTTATCACGTGCAAAAAAGCAAGCATCTGAAATGTGATTCACGCCTCTCGAGGAGTAAAACGACGATGTGTATTTCAACATTCGCCTCAATCTCATCCCAAGTGAGTGATGGTGAGTGTTTTAATCAGTTACATAAATTTACGTCTAGGCGAGTGCGATTTTTCAGTTGCCAAATGTCGTTGTTGTCATACAAATTGTATTAATGCTTGCAAATAATGTAAGGTTATGATCAGAAAGTAGATAATAAATGTCCTTTCTTTGCCAGTCATACTTTCATGGTCATCGAGGCCTGCTTTTTTAATCATATGTCTAAACTCCGAACAACAAACTCCTTCTCATAGTGGTTTTCGTCGCTGACTGAAAATTCTATATTGGAATGATCAGAACTCTGCAGGAGTATGGCTCTCCTTCATTAATTTACTCATTCATGTCTCATCTTCCAGAAGTCAGCAGAAAAGGGCCACCTCCATTGCTATAACAAAACACCTAGGAATGAGGTTCTGCCAAAATACTACTTCAAATATCTGGGGCACTAGGAAAATTTTTATTTTGGGCACCGCTACAAAACGAGTCATCCCCCCCCCCCCCCCCTTCCCCAATAGATTTCTGCAAATCGGCTATCCTTTGTTGGCAATGTACATGGCTCCCACTGCCTTTATTGTGGTTTTTCCCCGTAGTTTGGGGTCGACTGCGAGGCATTGTGTGAGTGACGCTCGCTCTTGCTGTCATTCGAGAATCCCGAGATTTTGCGAGATTTTCAACGAACCCGTACCTTGTTCTTAGAGCTGCGCTGTAGGCGAATCTGCACCATGTTATAGCTCTGACTAACAGTACAGGCTGAACTGTTTACACTCATGAGAATGAGGTAACACATTCATATATCCGCTGAATTCAACAACAAAAACTTGCATTTGCTTGGTGCGAGAGAGTAATACAAAACATTCCACGGTTAGATATCGTCAAAAATAGCTTTGTCTGGTTTTATTTTCTTTTGTTAGGTACCAATAACTTTTTCAGATCCTCTAATTTGGTCTTATTTGCTCTAGGACCTGTTAATTTGGGCGCCGGTAAACAGTATGTAAATCGGCCTGTATACGACCCTGAGGATAATTGAAATACAGTAATTCTCCTAATAATTCAATGACAGGAAGTTCACTTTTCAACTATTATCAACTGTTATTAAAACACAGAGAAAAAATAACATTCCCATATTTTTATTCAAAATGCAGAAAAGTCATATAATGACAAAATGTGACACTTTGTAGCCGGTGCCACGAGAAATATTGCCAGATATATTCCATTTTTACTGCACTTCCGGCGATCGAATTATTAGGGGAATTACCGTATTGGGGGATTCCCAGTACATACCTTTTAACCGGATAGTGAATCTGCCATCAGATGACCTCCAGTTGTCAGCAGAGAAATTGATCTTCAGCTCACTGGACCTGGTCTTAATGATGTATGGTGGTCTGATGTTACCATTATGCACATTATACCATCCATCTTTGAAGAACTTTTGTCCTATTAAATCTCTTCCTGAAATAAATAAATTACTCCTGGAAATATTTATCAGTTCGAGATCTTGCAAGTGGATCTTAAAAGTTGATATTAAAACAACTAAGTTAATTGAACTCCACAAGTCATAATTATAATAATAAAATTGTATCAATTATCCCCAATTGTATATGTCACTATATGATCTTACTTTCATCAATCAAATTTTACATTCAATGACCCCAACTCAGCATTTTTAATAGCTTTACACATGGTGCTATGTTTGTGCATTTGGACTAATCCACTTGTTGTTGGGGAGGGGGAAGAGGATGACTTCCTCCAGCTTTCCAATAGTTTGCTGTCCCTAAATCTACCCTGTGGTATGTAACAAGCCGAGGCCATGCTGTCTGCACAGCTGGTGACCTCAGGGCCACTGTTAATTAATTGTTTTGTTTCTTGTAACCTTGCTTGTTTAAATAAACATGCTGAGTGTGATAATTATTAATTATTAACTTGCAAACCAATTGTGTACAAATATGAAGAAACTAAGTAAGTTTTACTCATGAAAATGTAAATCCCTGATGGATTTTAATTATTTTCCCTCAAAATATAGATGAGGGCTGGTTATGGAAAACAAACCATTGATTATCAGCGACCCAAAAGACATTCGACAACATTCTGCATGTATTTGGCTAAAAAGCCCATGTCTTCAAATGGCTCCATCAAGGCAGCTAATGTCATGATTGATGGGCGCTTGTAAACAGTTCAAGATTTTGAAGAGAACTAGAGCCTATGGGCTTTAATGAGATCTGGTAGCTGGGTTATTGGGGGATAAAGTTTGTAATGAAATAAACGCACAATTATATATTTAATTTCAAGTTAGGCACAGGTGGCACCAGGCACGAATGTATGTGGCTAAAATGCAATCACAAGTTACATCCTGTGACAAGGTACATGAAGGGCCGTTCGCGCCATAAACGCATCCTAACGTTTAAAAATTGTAAAGCTTTATAAAGTTTAAACGTTTAAACTTGAACCAACCAATCAGATGTTATGAACTGACATTTTCCTGTTAAAAAGCAAACGTTTCCAGTTGTAAATTCGCGACTTCAGATGTTTCCTGTCAAAAGAAAAATTTTGTCTTTTAAAAGTTTCCGGTTAAAAGGATAATTTTTGCGGTTGTGATCGTCCAATCAGATTTTTTATTTGGGCCGCGTGTATTCCAACATCTACACCAACACGTGCAAATCTCCACTGGCAAATGTTTCTGGTATAAATTAGGTTTTGGAGAATATCTTTGGCACCGGGACAATTTGCGCAGGACATGATGCACGGTGGGCATGAGGAATACGCGCGAATATTTGTGAGGGTTATTTTGATTGGTTCAAACAGACTACATAGTGGAAACGTTTTGCCAGTGGACACGTGTTGTTGTTGAGGTTTGAACATACGCGGCAGCAATAAAAAAATCTGACTGGACGATCACAACCGGTAATGGTTTCCCATAAACCGGAAACATTTAAAAGTCTAGAATATTACTACTGGAAACGTTCGTCTTTTGACAGGAAACGTCTAAAGTATTGGACGTTACAACAGCAAACGTTTGCTTATGGACAGGAAAGTTCTTCCAAATGTCAATTCATGATGTCTGATTGGTTGGTGCAAGTTAAATGAAAGGGTTTTTGTAACCCCCCCATTTTATGAAAGACCCTTATACTTACCTTGTGCATAATATTTAATATTATGCAATACTGTTGGGTAGATTCTAAACCTCTTATACCAAATTGCCAGAAAAAACGGACACCCCCCTCCAGGGCCTCCATCAACTCCGGCAACCTTGACCGCTTAAGTTTCCGGCAAAAACTCAACTCCTCAGTTTGATTCTATAATAATTATAGCATGTAAAAAACAATAACATTTATGTACCTCCCCCAGTCTTTGATTAACAGTGTGGGTGGGAGGCGGGATCGCAAGGTAAGTATAAGGGTCTTTCATAAAATGTGGGGTTACAAAAACCCTTTCATTTTATATCAAGACACCTTATACTTACCTTGTGCATAATATTTAATATTATGCAATACTGTTGGGTAACCCTAGAATTTGTGGGAACCCTGGCGGGTAGGCTAACCAAAGACAAAAGGTAAATACCTGTATCAATTTTAGAGCGTAAAGGCCGTCCTTGATATGTAGCCCAATCCTCTCCATTACCTGATAACTTGAGGGGGACACCACCCTGGTGAAAGTCCGAGCTTTCTTTTGGTACACCTGCTTGGGGAAAACCCTAATAAATCGAGCAAATATACAAAGGGTAAATATAATTGTGATGATTCTGAGATACTCACTAAATGCTTTCTTGACTCCGTCCGAGGCCTGTTCCCACAGGATGTATCGGTGTCGGACGGGTCCCTTTGGACATGAGTGCTCGAAACGCACTTTCTAACGGAAGGTGCCGGAATAGTATGGGCGGCATTGCTCAGCCTTTTAGTGAGAGTAGCCATTTAATTGCTAGCTATCGACGTAGAAGGGTCCCGGAGATAATACTTGATGAAAGTAGCCTCAGATCTCCACTGAGCAACGTCCATGATGTCACTGAGTGAAGCTCCCTAAATAACGCTTACGAAGTGACTACTGCTCTGGTCTCATCAACTTTGGCGAAAACAAATTCCTTCGTCTGGGCAGCTGCATAGACCATCTATATGGTTTCAATGATCCATCAAGCGATGGTGTCTTTGGAAGCCAGCTGTGGTTATTGATCTGATGGGTAATCCACAAACGATTGTCTGAAGTTCGAAGATGTTTGGTAGCTTCGATATTGTACTTCGCAGCACGCACCGGACATAAGAATTGTCGTCAGGAGAAAACTTACCTAGGTCAGCTAAAAGCAAAGGTTTTGCGCCAGAAGTCTCTGTTTTCATCACAAAGTCAGCCCGCAGCTGAAGTAGCAGACCGTCGCCCATAAAACATAAGCGATCTTCTCAGTGGAGAGAGCATGGATCTCAGATCTCCTCCGAGCAGACGGCATAGCGACGAGAAATACAGTCTTAAGTGTCAAGATCTTAAGGCTGGCCTGACCCCATGGGCTCGAAAGATGGTCTCGTAAGAGCATTAGGACCAATTCGAGATTCCATGCAGGAGGCAGTTTCTTCACCCGAGGTCGTAGGTGGAACATGCCTTGGTCAGGTCGTCTAATGGTTTGCTCTGCTAAACCTTAGACCCGTCTCGAAAACCAGGGTGGATTGTCGCTATGGCAGACCGGTAACCAGATATTGTGACTGGGGATACGCATAAGCGTACATACCTGACCATAGAACCGCTACTGCATCCACGGCGTGCGCCGATGGATCCGGAAACGGGCTCACATATACAAGGAGCTTATTGTTGTCCTTCATGGCAAATAGATCTACATGAGGAGTCGACCACTGAAAGAAGACTTGTCTGAGTACCAAGTCGTTCAGCTGCCATTCGGTCGGACGAACTCTCTGTTGACGAGACAGAGAGCCCGCAAGCACGTTCCGTATCCCCGGAGTATGCACTGTTCGCAGGGTCACCTGATGCGTGATGCACCACTGGAATAGCTTCCAGGTCATGAACATAGCTGGGGGGATCTGGTCCCTCCCTGCTTGTTTATGTATGCGACCACTGTTGAGCTGTCCGACCTTACCAGAACAACATTCTCCCGCACGGGAGAAACCGTTTCAACGCTAGGATGACTGCTCTTATCTCCAAGAGATTGATATGCCAGTCTTTCCTGCACGGTCCACATTCCTTTTGCCAGGTGCTCGTCCAGATGTGCTCCCCAGCCGTCCATGGAGGCGTCCGTAAATAGGACTAGACTCGATTCCGGCAAATGCAACGGGACCCCCGTGATGAGGTTGTCCCGGTTCCGCCACCAGCCGAGAGCTGATAATAGATTAGAGTCTATCGGGATTGGTTGGTTCAAATAACCTGTGCTCTGCTTTTCCAGAAGGACATTAGGTACATTTGTATGGGTCTGCGTCGAAGTGGACCGAAGTTGACCACTTCTCCCAGACTGACCAGTCGACCCAGAAGTCGCAAGAACTCTCTCGCCGGGAGAGCTCGGCAGGTGAAGAACATCGCGAGCATCAATTCCAGCAGATCTAGGGCAGCCGGCGAAGGCCGAACCCGCCTGATCCGGAGATCGAACTGAACCCCAGGTGTATGAACAACTGTGACGAGGTCAGCGCTGACTTGGGTACGTTGACTATCCAGCCGCTGAGAAGCACATGGAATAGTGTCAACCTGATCGCATAGGTGACTCGTTTCCGACGGTCCCTTGACCAACCAATCGTCAATGTAGGTGCTGATATCCACACCCTACCTCTGTAGGACGACCGATAGGGCATCCACTACCCATGTGAAAACTCGAGTGGCAGATGTAATTCCGAACGGTAACGTTTGAAATTCTAATATCTTGCCGTCGATGGCAAACCTTAGATACTTTCGTAGTCTGAATGGATCGGTACGTGAAAGTATGCGTCCTTCAAATCTATTGATGCGGCCCACATGCCCACCCGAAGGCCGGCCCGTACAGATCAGTTTCCATCTTGAATCTCTCGATGCGAATGTAACGGTTGAGGGGCTGTAGATTGAGGACCGGTCGCCATCCCCCCGGTTTTCTTGGACACCAAAACATCCTGGTGTAAAACCCCAGATCCGTTGCCGGATCTTTCACCTCTACTACAGCCGCAAGGTGAGGAGGGAAGTTATCTCGTCCCATATAATAGAAATTTGACGGGAGTCTCGAGGTAATGGGGTCACCAGTGGGGTCCCTGTCAGCGGAGGAGAATCAGTTCTCGCCATGAGCAAAATGGTGGGAGAGTGCCAGATCGTTCTCCTTAATCTGGATGGGCGAGTCATCGCTCATGTAGAAATCGCTCTCCTGGGATGTTTGGGGCGAGTGATTGCTCACCTAAGGCGAGCAGTGTTATTTTAGCAGACATTTTGGTATTCCTTTGAATCTTGCAATAAATAAGACAATACATAAAATACTCCACACGAGTGTTTGATTTATATTTGAACCAACAGTTCGTCTTCAAAACTTGCACACAACTTGCACCATATATAGTTGACATACTGCCGACTGTCTGCCTCCACTGTTCTGTAACCGATATGTAACTGAACCGCCGTGCCCCAGCTTTTGAAAGTTTTCAGTTCTACGTAACCCGGTTCCCTTTAAGTTGTTTTGTACTGCCGGTATGACTCTGTTCTGCCATGGTAATGCCAACAATGATGTGGAAAACTTCAATGAAACGCAAGAAGGTATACAACATCGCAAGTCAAGGAAAACCGCCAACTGGCGATCTTCAAATTAATCCTCATCTATCCCACAGTGCATCGCTGGGCATACAGTTCTGTAAGTCGCGCGGTGAACCGTGGGATTATCCGATAGATCAGGATGTAAATTGGAGATCACCATTCTTGCCAACTGACGACTGTTACCAGGTTAAGAGCCGGTGACGTCGCGTTGTTCTACTGCGCATGACAGTTATCTTACTTCTGCTTCCTTTGCAAATCGAAACCGCAACCACGAAAATCAGTGAAAGGTGACGAAAATACTGCCGATATAGACTGAAGAAATAAATATTTTTCTCTTGGATATGGAGGAGCGACGAATCGCTCGCCTTGCGACCTCTGGGCGTGTGTGGAGGAGAAGGGGAGCGATCGCTCGCCTTTCATGGCGAGGACTGAGAATGGTTTGGAGTGCTCCATTCCATTCGGTATCCTTCC
>JAVTVY010052197.1:0-26572 GCA_036873755.1 Hanleya hanleyi | reverse complement strand
AAAAAATAAGGCCTGCATTCCTTAAGCTGTGTTCACCTTTTCCTGTCTCAGATTATATGCAAATGAAATTGGGTTTACTGAGATGATCATTGATGACCATTTCTGGTTTTGAGCTTATTATTCACCCACTAAAAAGGAGGATGTATTAGATGGCGATATTCATCTGTCCATCTTGTCTGCCCGTCCGTCTGTTCATGTCTGGTCTATACCTGGGATAGTTTTCTACCATTGCATTTTTTTTGTGAGTGGATACACTAGGTGGGCATGTGTCAATTACCAAAATTGAAATCACTTTGGCCTGATAATAATGAAATAAATTGAAAAGTGCAAAAAAAATTGTGAGTGGATTCATTCAGGGAAAAGATGTGACCAAAGGTCATTGTGACCCCAAAAAGGTCATTGTGACCCCAAAATAGTGAAATCATTAAAATTCAAAAGTTGTGTCAGTAGATAGATTAGGGGGAGATGATGTCACCATCATGTGTCACATACTCAAATTTAGGTCAAGGTGTCCTCAAAATCAGGAAACCATAAAAACACACACAATTTTTGTTTGTGTTAGTAGAGACATTAGAGGGAGATGGTCTCCTGTACCAAATTTGAGGTCAAGGTGACTGTGACCCCAAAATCAAGAAATAATTTAAAATCAAAATATTTTGTGTTGGTAGATACATTAGGGGAAGATGATGCTAGTGATTACCTAGGCAGCTCTTGTTGAATGCAAATGTCAATACAATTTGAGCACACCAATAAACACTTAAAGCTTACATGCAGTCCAAAATTACAACACATATAAGGGATGTGGGAAGAGGTGCCGACATACTGACAGAGTCACATGACTTCACAGTATACCGAATAGAAATTATTCAGCACAATTTAACATTAAATTTATCATTTTGTATCAGGATTTCTCGACTCCTCAATTTTCCTCTTCATCTTTGCTTTTTTTAACAGGATCTCTTAGAAGGAAAACGTCGTATAGATGAAGACAGAAACCATAAACAACGTGCAATAGAACATTTGAAGAAGTGCCTTAAACCTCGATGACGGGAGGCAAGAATAATCCCAGGAACCTGATGGGGAATTCCGGGCACATAAAAGGGAATCCCAAGTGCCTGGTTAAAACTCATTCCATATTCAGTTCATCATGAATCGCTTCATCATGTTTTGGTTCCAAGGCAGCAATCATGAAGAAGGCAGTGTAGTCCATTTTGTGTGATTTAAATGTTGGCCACTTGTCAAATAACATTTGTAGATGCTGCAAAATCGTGCTACTGGTTATGTTACAGCAGTTACTTAATGATCACATATATTCACTGAATATATCATTTACACTTTTGAATCAATCCCGGATAATCATTGTTATTTCAATAGATCAAGAAACACTTTTACTTGCAATTTCAGCTGGATATGCTATCTTTTGTGCAGGAGGACAAGTTATCTCCCCTTATTGTGTGGCAATATTCAATTCATGCTTGTGTTATGGTCTCAGTTGAATTGGTTGGAGGAAATTCCAATGCCAAAGTAAATGTTTTACAAGGTTTGTGCTTACACAGGACCCACTTTAATGAACATGTGTTGCGGAAACTATGGTCCAGAATATTATTTCTGTGTGGAAAGTATGATTTACATGTGCAGAGATTATGGTGCTTACATGTGGAACAGTCTTCAATCCTATCTTATTATTATTTTCATTGTCCTAACAGGGTTAAAACTTGTCCAGAATTTCCCCGTGCTTGTGATTACGTGGGCAGCTGTGTGTGCTAATACACACCTTAAGCATCTTCAACATGTATTTGGTTGTACTTGCATACATGTACACCCCAATACAGTGTTACTGTGAGGCCTGTGTACTCTATTATGATGATGGTTCCCATGTTTGAGTTGAGTAAACTCTGGAGTACCATTGTGTAACTTCACAGATTGTGTGGGAAAGTGTTACTATGTGATAATGGTCAATTAAATTGTTACCAGAAACTTTGTGGATACTTTAGTAATATACTGTGGGCAGTGGCAGTTTCTGAAGATAAGACTCTTAAGACTTCAGCACTGTAGATTTAATTTGTAAAATGTGTGTTACTACTCACTACTGTATAAAAAAAATGACCAGTGAACTTCTCTTCTGAACTCCTTCATCTATATGTTGAAATCATTCTCATTTTGCCTGAATATTGCAATTATCTTTGTGATATTACGTAATTCAAACACATCTTCATTAATGGTTCACATCTTTTCACCTGTGTTTGCCTGTTTTCATGAAGGTCTGTCTTTGTGCTGTGTATTAAAGTTTGCTGGTGAACTATTATTTTGTTCTCTGTATTATTGATGCGTGCAATGGTACCTATCTCAGGCAGCAATACCTATTTTCTTGTACATTGATTCTTTAAGATATACTTAGTATTTATTTTGTAGACTTTTATGGGGGTTGTTCTACACCCAGTCTGTATTCTTATCTGGTTATTTGTTCCATGCCTTTAGACATGTATCTATCTGTCTCCATGTGTAAATTTCTAGGCTAATTTTACCTGAATACTAAATATTTCAAGGATGGAAAACAAACATTTACTACCCTTATCAGAATACAAGTGTACATTTCTGTGTATCTATGGTAACCATACTCTATTGTTTCTGATTAGATATGTGCATGACCTCTAACATGTCAATGTGGGGGGAATCTTTTAATCATTATGATACACATCTCTGTACAAGTTCATACACATGTACATTCTTCGCCTCATCTAATCAGAGAGAATAGTGTGCAAATTGTATTTCTTGTACTGGTATTTCCTCTCTTTCTGTGATAAATGATGTCTTGGTGAATGCTCACTGAATGTATATATACAATGCTTTTGGACAAATTGTAGCAGTCAGTGCCTTCTAAATTGTCAAACATGTGACACAGGCATAAATTACATACGTATAGACACGCAGTTTGGATGGAAGAATTATTCTGTCATTTGGACAACTGCATAGTATATTTCTGGGTCAGTTATAAGTACAGTTGTTTACAAGTTACATCTGTTTATTGTTATGGCTGTACATCATAATTCACCACTATCGCCAAACAAAAGTTAAAAGTGTTTCTGGTAGCATTTTGAAGCACTTTTTTTTTACTGATAATATTCATTGTGAACCATGTACATTTTGAGGGCTAGTAAATGACGTGTAGGTGCATACGTTATTAAACAAGTGCTCTTAATTGATCAATATTGGCCTTACATATTAAAACAGTGGTATTGTACACACATGTGGAATAAGGTAATGCTTTTGACTGGACTCTATGGTGCAATTAGCTTTCGAAGGGTTGGGGGGGGGGGGAAATCCATGTTGCAACATCTATGTTCTGGTCAAGGGAGAGAACTAACATTTCAGCAACGGAACAAAACAAGAGGGCATTCTTAACTGGAGCTAATACTGAGCTAATCATTTATATTGTGTACAGGAGTAGGTATTTTGTAAAGTAATCAATGCACAGTTCTCCTGCAATTTAGAGAATGCTTGCAAGTTATCTCAAGTATTTCATGCTTTTTTGATTATCCACATTTCCGTCATGGTGCAAATCTTGAAAGTTGAAGGAGAAAATTGGACAGAATCGGTACAGTAAGTACAACAATGGATGTTGACATTCCAGGTGTGTGAGATATTGTCCACAAGTCAAGTCTGTCTGTACAGTCGATCAGCAGTGGCCAATAAAAAAATACATACTGGATATATCTTCTTTCTCGGTCATTTTATCACTTGCTTTTTCCTCACTGCATGGTTCTGAGGTTTTACATGTATAATTCCATGATCTTGTGGAGACCAAGTGGGCCCTCCATTAAACAACATATCCAACCCATGTTCTGAAACCTGTAAATTGTATGGCACTATGATAGTGCCTCACACAGCGCATACATGTCAGTCACTTTCACCATGCCAGAATATCCAATAAAATTAGATGGTAGATGCTGTCACATATAAGGACCACTGGGTGAGGTCTCTGGTAGAGGCTGTCACATATAAGGACCACCGGATGAGGTCTCTGGTAGAGGCTGTCACATATAAGGACCACCGGATGAGGTCTCTGGTAAAGGCTGTCACATGTGAGGATCACCGGATGAGGTCTCTGGTAAATGCTCTCACATATAAGGACCACAGGATGAGGTCTCTGGTAGGTGCTATCACATATAAGGACCCCCAGATGAGGTCTGGTAGATGCGGTCACATATAAGGACCCCTAGATGAGGTCCCTGGTAGATGCCATCACATATCAGGACCTCCAGATATCTCTGGTAGATGCTGTCACATAAGGACTCTCAGATGAGGTCTGATAGATGCTGTCACATAAGGACCACCATATGAGGTCTCGGGGGTAGATGCCGTCACATATATAAGGACCCCAGATGAGGTCTCTGGTAGATGCTGTCACATATAAGGACCCCCAGATGAGGTCTCTGATAGATGAGGTCTCATATAAGGACCACCAGATGAGGTCTCTGGTAGATGCGGTCACATATGAGGACCACCGGATGAAATCTCTGGTAGATGCGGGCACATATAAGGATCACCGGACGAGGTCTCTGGTAGAAGCTGTCACATATATATGGATCACCGGATGAGGTCTCTGGTAGATGCCGTCACATAAGGACCACCGGATGAGGTATCTGGTAGATGCCGTCAGATATGAGGACCACCGGATGAGGTATCTGGTAGATGCCGTCACATATAAGGACCACAGGATGAGCTCTCTGGTAGATGCTGTCACATAAGGACCACAGGATGAGATCTCTTGTATATGCTGTCACATATAAGGACCACCAGATGAGATCTCTGGTAGATGCTGTCACATATAAGGACCCCAGGATGAGGTCTCTGGTAGATGCTGTCACATATAAGGATCACCTGATGAGGTCTCTGGTAGATGCTGTCACATGTAAGGGCCCCCAGATGAGGTCCCTGGTAGATGCTGTCACATATGAGGACCCCCAGATGAAGTGTCTGGTAGATGCTGTCACATATAAGGACCTCCGGATGTGATCTCTGGTAGATGCCGTCACATATAAGGACCACCAGATGAGGTCTCTGGTAGATGCTGTCACATACAAGGAACCCCAGATTAGGTCTCTGGTAGATGCTGTCACATATAAAGATCCCCAGATGAGGTCTTTTCTACATGTCCAATCACAGTTGCTATGTGTGGCACACGGCTACAATTAAAATTCTTTTTTTGGGGCATGAAAATGCAAGGTCTCCATGCACCTGTCTAGTATCCCATGATAAAAGTCTTCTGATTGGTCATATCAGTTGGTCACGTGGTTAAAGACGACTTACCTATACTCCTGAATGATGCTCGAAATACAGATTTGGTGTGGTATTTCAGCCAGGGGCACAGTACATGCATGCCTCTGGAGGATCAAGAATGGCAACTTGATGACTTTAGTTGTTTGGTTTTGCAGAACATATTTTGAAAGCCACTGTTTCCAATGCACTGTCAGAACCCTGATTTGGTGCGACATCCCATGAGTAATGACCTCATTTCATGCCTAGGGAGCATTCAAGTATTATGTATGCAGGGGGTCTAAAAATCAGGCTTTTTCCCTATGTACACTGGGTTAAATTTTACGTATGGGAGGTGAGTCAACAATTCCAATTTTTTGCGTACGTAATATTTGAATGGTCCCCTTCCACGGCTGCAGATTACAATCGCAGGACAGCCCTCTGGTGAAACGCATGAACCATTACAAGAGATCAGCCCAAACTTATCTGAGACTGCTCATCAGAGGGGCTGTCAATACAGTCAAGATACATGATGAAATAACCGTACAGTTTTCCTGGTCTTAGAAAGATGTGTGCAGGCTTCTTAACAATTTTTCCTTCAGTCCTGGACTATCCTGAATAAATGGCATTTGACAAGTTTCGTGGTTCACAGAAGCAATGCCAGATCCAGCATTCAGTGTTCAACCATCATCCACGAAAGAATTTCCACATTAATAATCAGAAGATATTCCTCTGTTGGACAGCATCGATTCCAAATATGCAAAAATCTAAATTTAAAGATGGTTTCCTGCAAGACAGCAGTCAACAATATTCTTCTTCTCACGGACCTTACCCAAATGAATGTCCAAGTCTTTTTCCAGAATATAATGTATCTGTCCCTTTTAGATTGCCAATGTTCATTTGAACACCTTACCCCAGGTAGCATGGGATTAGACCAGTTAGGCACCCATCATAAACTATTCAGCAATGACTACTTCAATTCATTCTCTGGAATGATAGTTCTGTTTCCATTGTTTTGTCTGCACAGTACCTCCACACTACAGTAGTAGAACTTCTTGAAAAGGATGGAGTCTGGACATAGGGTGGCTATTCTAGATGATCGTTCTCCAGAAAATGATTTGGGCCAAGTATGAGGCATGGCAGAGTTATGGTCTCCTTGAAACCAATGTCAGATGATCAAAATTTTGGACACTTGCTGTATATCTTTAGTATCCACAAGACCTGGCATTTATCAGTTTGTTCAGGATACAAATTCCATCTGGCATGAAGCTTTCAGCGCAGATGGCAAGCCACTGTAAATTTAGTTTGCTTCCTCATTCTAAGCCTTTTCTCAAATTCCCTTGCTTGCATATTCTACCATTTACACATTGCGATATTGGCAAGATGGCTTGTTACATATGCCCTTTGTTCAGAGTTATTCCCCCTGATGTGATAAAAGTGGTAAAAGTTGCTTCCCTTGATGCTATTTAAACAAATTATGGTTCATGCTACCCTCTTGCGCTTGAATTGGATAGGAAGAGTATTTAGTCATGCAGCATGTTCACATGAATGAACAAATAACCATATTGGATGGTTTTGGGTCATAATCTGTCAGTGAAAATCCTCTACTACCTGAAATTAATTTACTTATTTAAAAGAGAATGTCATTGTTGTTATTCCCCATCTACCGGTCATTGAAAACCAGCGAGAAAAACAGGACTATGACCGAAAACTCTGGAAAAGCTTTAGGCAGATTATTTATGAATCTATGATATAATAGCATATATTTTATAACCATGGTTTTTGAAACCATCTTAGTTCAGTAAATTTCATCCAACCAATACGAATTCAATAATATCTAGCTCTCTGATTAATAAATCTGAAACTTCATCTGGCAGCATCAAGTTGGTTTTAGATCCCCCTGTTTACAATGTATTATTATGCTTTCAAATTTTGAAAAAAAAACTTTCAATAAAAATTTCCATTCAGATTCTGCACATCTGAATGATAACTTTGGAATGGCCCCCGCCCGCCACTGTGCCTTCACACCTCGTGGCAATAGTAACCATGACCATAACAGCTCACCCCCTGGTGGCAGTTTTGCACAACGCATGAACAAGAGTTTATGGCTTCCACGTTGTGCCAGCATAAACTACATTAGTTTTGCATAAATAATAATCTTTGCGTGCTCGTGTCAATACCTACAATTATATCTAACTATTTCTCCATTTTCCATGATTTAAGCAATATTTCTTATTCTGATCCTACATCATCAAGCAAGTCTGGGCATTTCAGATAGGACCCACTGTACTGAATAATCTGAAATAACCACTGGTGCAAATTTTTATGGAAACCCAAGCTAGAACAATTTATTCTTCAAGAAAACAATGTACAGCTTCCACACAAAGTTCCTAACAAAGTGTAATCTATAGGAACTAGCTAACAAATATATAAATAAAACAATATATTTCATTGCAGGATCATTTACATCTTTGAGTAAAGACTGCATTATACTGCAGCAGTACAAGATCATTTGTTCTGTCCCTAAATAGGAAATACTACATAAATCTGAAAAAAACACTTTCCACTACACTGTATATTTTAATGCCTCACACAACCATCAGCTGAACAGTTTCAGTAGACACACACAGGACTTTTTCACTGAATTTCAACAGATAAACTGTCACTGCATTTTGTGTATTTCTATTCTCCAATTTCTTGAGATCTGTTTTTCTAAATTGTGAAAAATGAACATGAACTTTTCATGCTATTTGTGGAGGCACATGGACATCGTCCCTAAAGTGTGCACACCCATATCCTGGTCACTCGATGTTGAGATTGAAATAACCGGATAGGTATTAGAGAAATTCTCTCATCATCAATGGCTAATACAGCCAGCGACTATGCGTTCTATGTTGCACGCTGTGGTAACCACATATTCAGAACTTCATGTTGTGAAGACACATTGTTCAATGAGTATTCCCATTGTTGTTTTCCTTGGGTTTCTCTGATTTGGGTTTTCAGAGCCATGAAAACAGACTGAACTGGTCTTGATGAAGCACCATCCAACCACCACAGCTATACTATCAATCCTGAGTGAGTTGCAGATTTCCACCAGACAAGTTTGTCCTCAGGACGTGTATCTGATCCAAGGCCTTCGTCAGGAATGGACGTACAGTGTTGATTTCCATCAGTGTCAAATAGTTCAGCTGG
This sequence comes from Hanleya hanleyi, assembly GCA_036873755.1. NCBI lineage: Eukaryota > Metazoa > Mollusca > Polyplacophora > Lepidopleurida > Hanleyidae > Hanleya > Hanleya hanleyi. Next base: position 18,124 of record JAVTVY010052197.1, on the reverse strand, counting down.
AAAACAAATTCAAATAAGAAAGTTCCAGCTAGATTTATTACAATTATACTGATGCATTAAATGTGACTCCTGGATATATGTATGGTGTTATTCTGCCTGTAGGGAATATTCTATTTATAAAGAATATCTTATATATTCTGCTTCCCTTCCATATAAGAAAGTACCATAATCATCACTTCATGCAACTTAAAAATAATAATGTGTTTTGTGAATAATTCTTAGCCTATTACTGTTCTAAACTGAACAATTGAGGTCCAGCAATTCAATCAGCCACAGGTGGTACAATTAAATGAAAACCCAAGGGTTTTAAGTCCCCCGACGTTGAAGCAATTTATTTGGCTTGAAACCGTAACAATTAGTACCTGACATGGAGAGCAATCCCAAGTGAGATCCAGTGACAAGGTACCCACAATTACCGAATTTGTCCTAATCTGATCAGGTTTTCAGAAGTTATTGTCCGGAAATGAAATTTTAACTTGGCCCACAGTTGGAGTCATCTTTAGGTGGATCAGCATCAAAAACAATCCCAAGCGAGATCTTGAGGCAAGGTACCCACATACCCAATTTGAAAAGAAGCCCTTCGGTTGACGGGGGACAATTAGAATATTTACAATACCAACTAGAGGTTCCGCTTTGACCCTTGAGTTGCCGCTCCGGCATGAAGCCTATGCTGGTTGTTTTTTTAACAAAAACATACGTCTCCCCCATCCTCCCACCCTGCCTTGAATGGGCACATTATTTAAGGGAAAGTGCTATAAAATGAATGCAATAAGTATCTTAAACACAGCTGCGTATCTAAAAATATTAATTATAAAGAAGCGATACAAGTAGATGAACGGATGGACAGACACCGGACACGGATGCATGCATGCACACATACACCAAAACCTGATCAAATGCGGGGGCTATGCCATTGAAGCTTCCATCCAAGTGTGGTGAAATTCCGTCCAGTAGTTCTCCAGATATCTTGCAGACAAGCCCTGTATATACATGTACAAGTAGATGGACGGACGGACGGACACTGGACATGGATGAATGCACGCACACACACCAAAACCTAATCAAGTGCACATGAGTGACCCTAAATTTGCAGGAGGATCCAAGAATTCAGGCAGGTAACTGATCAGGTGATCAAATGTCTGCACATGAGTGACCCTAAATTTGCAGAAGGAGCAATGGTTTCAAGCAGGCAACTGAAGGTAATTGGATGTAGATCTCATTACAACATGTATGGTACACTGGTAATGATGAATTTACAGTATGGCCTCTGTCATTAAGCATTCAGGACGGACAAAAGATATATAAATCAATTACCATGAAGTCTTCCAACACTGTCCGTCAAGCTGACATCAATTACGTTCATCGCATATCTTGCATTGAAACTGATGAAGTTCTGTGAAGGTGTAATTTGTGTGCATTTTGACAGTGCCGGCACTACACGAATAACTATAGGATAAATTGCTGCCAGCGGCCATTAGAGCCATGTGGACCCCTGGCACACCAGCTGCATTAGCGGTAATAGGCTAGCGCCGGGGTCACCTAAACGAGGTTATTGGTACAGAAATGTCACACGGACCAAAGGTACAACAATCTCAGGGGGATACGATTTAGATCAATATTTTTACCTCCGTCGATCAGACGGAGGTCTAGGAGCGCAACGTGATATCTCCCGCCAAATAATTGTCATATGGGGAATCCACGACTCGTGTGATTTCCAATAGGGATTGCTATGGTTCCCGACGAAATTTTGAAAAGTTTCTGGACACAATTGAATGCTTACGTCACAAAAGGTGTGTATCCTTTGCAGTGCTTCCACCGGGTCTCTTAATTCGAGGGTACTAAATTCGCGCGTGTACTTATAGCTTCGCGCTGGTACAGATAGCCGGTATGCGACGAAGACAAACCTGCGCTTTCATAAAAAGTAAATTTTCACGAAAGAAAAACTCGCATTCCGGATAGTATAATTGGAAACTTCCACGAGAATCTCTGAATCGGCAAAAAGATAAAGGACGAGTGTCATTCACCAGGATGCGAGTCGGAAGTGAGAAGTCAAATTCAAAGTCAGAGGTCAAAAACGTAAAACTCCGAAGAACTCTCCCGGCTTTTTCTTTTCTTTTTTTTTTGAGTTGGGGGGGGGGGGAGATAGCGACTGGAAAAATATGTCTTCCCATGCTTCAATCGTTATCTGTGAATCCGACCAACAACCTAGCCAGACAATCTGTCAAAAATGATCCGTCGTCTGGGTAAGGTTGAAGGGTAATCGGAAGCTCGGACTGTGATACAGGCAAAAACAGTTGCTGTTGTAGTCTAGAAAAATAACTGGCATGCACTCTATGGAGAAGGGCCTCGTGAGGCACAAAGTGCAATTTTGTTGTTGTTTATCTGCAAATCCGCTCATCTCGATGGGTATCTTTCACTGGTTCTCACAGTTGCCTGGCCTGTGTTATATTCGGTGGTCGAAGTCTACTTATAGTTTTTTTTCAATAAATTATGGAAATTAATACAAACATATATACAGATATTTTTTTAAATAGATTTTTTTATAAGTGTATTTCTCTTTCATCTTAGGCTCAATTAAAGTCATTCTCTAAAATGTGAAGCCGAGTTAATACAGTTTTTAATTATCTACCAAACCCTGTCCTCTATGACATACATGTAGAACTAGAGGTTCCGCTTTGACCCTTGAGTTGCCGCTCCGGCATGAAGCCTATGCTGGTTGTTTTTTTAACAAAAACATACGTCTCCCCCATCCTCCCACCCTGCCTTGAATGGGCACATTATTTAAGGGAAAGTGCTATAAAATGAATGCAATAAGTATCTTAAACAAAGCTGCGTATCTAAAAATATTAATTACAAAGAAGCGATACAAGTAGATGAACGGATGGACAGACACCGGACACGGATGCATGCATGCACACATACACCAAAACCTGATCAAATGCGGGGGCTATGCCATTGAAGCTTCCATCCAAGTTTGGTGAAATTCCGTCCAGTAGTTCTCCAGATATCTTGCAGACAAGCCCTGTATATACATGTACAAGTAGATGGACGGACGGACGGACACTGGACATGGATGAATGCACGCACACACACCAAAACCTAATCAAGTGAGGGGGCTATCCCACTGAAGCTTCCATCCAAGTGGGGTGAAATTCCGTCCAGTAGTTCTCAAGATATCTTGCAGACAAGGCCTGTATATACATGTACAAGTAGATGGACGGACGGACGGACACCGGACATGGATGAATGCACGCACATACACCAAAACCTAATCAAATGAGGGGGCTATCCCAGTGAAGCTTCTATCCAAGTTTGGTGAAATTCCATCCAGTAGTTCTCCAGATATCTTGCAGACAAGCCCTGTATATACATGTACAAGTAGATGGACGGACGGACACTGAACACGGATGAACGCATGCACACACACCAAAACCTAAACAAATGAGGGGGCTATCCCAATGAAGCTTTCATCCAAGTTTGGTGAAATTCTGTCCAGTAGTTCTCCAGATATCTTGCAGACAAGCCCTGTATATACATGTACAAGTAGATGGATGGACGGACGGACGGACACCGGACATGGATGAATGCACACACACAAACCAAAACCTAATCAAATGAGGGGGCTATCCCACTGAAGCTTCCATCCAAGTGGGGTGAAATTCTGTCCAGTAGTTCTCAAGATATCTTGCAGACAAGGCCTGTATATACATGTACAAGTAGATGGACGGACGGACAGACACCGGACACGGATGAATGCACGCACATACACCAAAACCTAATCAAATGAGGGGGCTATCCCAATGAAGCTTCCATCCAAGTTTGGTGAAATTCCATCCAGTAGTTCTCCAGATATCTTGCAGACAAGCCCTGTATATACATGTGCAAGTAGATGGATGGACGGACGGACGGACACCGGACACGGATGAATGCACGCACATACACCAAAACCTAATCAAATGAGGGGGTTATCCCAATGAAGCTTCCATACAAGTTTGGTGAAATTCCATCCAGTAGTTCTCCAGATATCTTGCAGACAAGCCCTGTATATACATGTACAAGTAGATGGACGGACGGACGGACACCGGACACGGATGAATGCACGCACATACACCAAAACCTAATCAAATGAGGGGGCTATCCCAATGAAGCTTCCATCCAAGTTTGGTGAAATTCCATCCCGTAGTTCTCAAGATATCTTGCAGACAAGGCAAGGGGACGGACAGACATCCATCCATCCATCCATCCAGACAGACAGACAGACAGACAGCACAAACACTAGATGTCTCCCCCCAACATAGTTGGGGGAGACATAATAAGGACACTTTCTTTATCCAACATCTCATGGAGCAAACTAATAGTGAACAATTGTGGACAATTAAACCTGAATATATTCAACAATTTGCTTACATTGTTTGAAATGATTGAATTATGTAAAATTATATGTAGTCATTTCAGGCTTATGAGCAATAAATAGATATTAATTTGACACATGTTCCCTATCAATGGTGTAATAGTTAGAGTTTGGCTTAACTCTTTCCCCCATATAAGCGGGTTTTGATGACTTGTGTAGATCCCCATGTGTTTTGACGAGTGTTTGCCTAACCCATGAAGACGGATTTTGATGAGTCACTGAGTTCCCATGTGGTGGATTATTCTTGCAATTTTTTGCGTTTAGTTTGAGTAAAATCCAATTGAAACTATACATTTTCAGAAAGCCAAAATTTCAATAAATCTGACTATATGGACTGTTGGTATGTTTTATAGTAAGGGTAAAATGAAATCGGGAGAAAAACAGAAATAATTGATGGAAAATGTGTGATTTGACACCAAATGTGGAACGTTCGAAAAATAGTAAAATCTGCTTCCAAATTCCTGAATATTTTACGTTGAGCATAAACTACCCAAGTATCTAACCTTGATGACTAACTCGTCAAATCTGCCCATCTGAGTTTATTTTACATATTTTCCCGGGACCTGTTCATCTCCATTTCAAAATGTTGATGCGCCATTCTTCCTTGGCTTTGCCCACGCTGCCAGTGGCCATGACGACCACGCGCAAACAAACCGTGTGCTCCAATCACGCCGGGCCTCTGAAAAAAGTTTGTCAGCCTTGGCCAATCAGTGATGCTGTTTTATTTTCACCGTATGAATATATTTACCATCTACATTCTCCTTTACGGAAGTATATGGGATTGTAACAGTTATAGCTCGTTCTATACCTGCCGTCTCGTGATGTAACTGCCAAATCCCGAGTCTACGGAGAATTAGCTTCACAACAGTATGAAATAACATGGGAATGGCAGCGAGAAAAGCAGGAAGTGAGCGCTGCGAAACGTAGCTGAAATGTGACAATTTCTTCTCTTTTTTTGTGATTTCCAACAGACGGAAAGCAGACAACACATTTTCTCACAAGATTACTTATTTTTAGAGTAAATGTTGCTGATATTGGTATAAAACGTGAACAACTTACATAGAATGGGTACATATTTCTCCACACGACATGGGACATAAAAACGGGATATTTTGCATCGCTGGAGAAGTATGAAAATTAAAATGAGTCCATGGGTTAAAGACCTACGCCATTACAAATCTATCATTCCCCACAAGTCTAAGAGGGAAGAGTTAACTGGCTGTACACATGTTGCGTGGACAAGTCATACAATCTCACCTTGGCATGTGTTGAATCACTCCTTACAAATGTATCAATACTGGTCCTTAGTTTGGCTATTCGTAGATCCCATATATCTTTGATAAATGTTCTAGTCTCATCAGCTCTTGGTATGTCATCAGGGGCACTGAAAATAGAAATAGTAAACTACTGAAATTAGAGGAGTAGACGGAGCAATCAGACTTTAACAATAATCTAGCTGTAGTTTTCAATTTTTACAACTGCAGAGCACAGTCTAAGTCAATTAACAACAAAAGGAGAAGAATTTCCCTGAAAATTCCCGATATGTTAGAACATACCATTTTAGTAGTAGCTGTGTAACCTCCATGTAATGTTTACACGACATTTCAGTGAAAAACTGGCTATCCAACTCCGCTTGTTTCTTCTCTTCTAACTTCTCTGGAAACAAGAAATCAAACCATTTGTAAGCAAATCAGTTTTATTCTAACTAAATAATTAAGGAGAGAGAGAGAGAGAATTAACGTCGCGTTGAAGTGAATATGATTTAACGTTGCTTTCAACACTATTTCAGTCATATCACAACGTTTGGTTCTTATTCCTCGTCACACCCGGAAACCACATGGGTAGGGTCCTATTCCTTTTCACACCCCACGGGTGCCCCAGTTAGTCACCCTTTACGACAAGCTCTCTTAGGGGCTGAGTGTCCACGATGACACCCCAAGTCAATCCCCGGGAGCCCCACAGGGCCTAAATAATTAAGATGATCAATGAAACAATTTAATTGGGCACCAGCAGATCTTTACATTTGAGGGAAGTATGCTTCAAATAACAATAATACTTGACCTTCTCTACTTTATTTATATGACTTTACCACATTAAGGGCTGTTCCAGAAAAGAAGGTATGGGGGAACGGATGCCAAGATTTTCTTACCCCCACCACCCATAGGAAAAATATTGGTTTTCTGCCATTTAACATCATGTAAATTGACCTGGCTGTGAATTAAACTTCAACCCGGAGCCGTGCCATGTCACCCATCATATTTTTTTCTTCAGTTTAACTGCCATCAATACACACCACACTATAAAAGTGTTTCTGAATGACAGGGAAGGAACTGCATCCAGTACATCTTCCAAAAGAATTATGTTTTATGCTACATTATTACCTAAGAACACATGGTGGCCCGTCTTGTTTAGCGGTAACATGCTGAGCTCACTCCACTCTGTTTACAAGTGGCCAATGCTGATTGACTGCAAGCCATGCGCACAAAAGCTGCCCGCCATGATTTCAACCCCAGAGGGTATAACTCAATAACTGACAGTAGGAGGTCAACAGAATCTGATGCCATGACAATGGGAAGAAGTATGGAGAAATACATGCCAACAGTTTGTGTTATTTCACATCCGTTCAACAGCATAAAAAAAATTTCAAACAAGTTCATGATTATTTCAAACTTGTTGGTCGCAATTTGACCTGATATGGTCATTCCTAAATGGCCAATGAATGTGCGAGTTTGTGAAAGAGATTGTGGCAATGAACGTGGAGACTGCTTGGGTCTGTCAGAACACCACATGTAATGGTCCCCATTAAATAGATGCCACCAGATGTGTAACATCACCAGCAATTGGCATGTCAGCCTGCTTGGTCACCCCGGCCCATTCCCTTGGCAACATGAAGTTCACAGGTCACAGTATTATTTTAAATGGTCGAACAAGCCTAGTATGATATGTATATTCCTTACCTACATCCATCCATTCTGGAGGCCTTATTCTACATTTCTGACGTTGTTTTAGATTGACTGCTAGCCACAATGGCACCTCAACAGGCAGGCCTGGACTGAATGGGCCAATGTCACCCTAAAAAAAAGAAAAATAATTTTCACATTTCATTTGACATCAATAAACTTATTCTCATCGAACCTTGGGTGGATGAACAATTCCCCAGTAGTGAGTGAGTAGTAGGGTTTAACGGCGTTTTCAACCTTGTTTCAGTCATATCACGATGGTGCCTACAATTCCCCAATGAGTGTCCGAGTGCCTACATGCATTTTCCTCTTGTCAACTGAAGTTTGAACTTCTCCAGATGTGGAAAGAAGCCGGAGTGTCAGAGGCTGTGGAGGTCGAACTCTGTGCAGTTATAAGCTCCTTGTCCATGCAAGACATTCATCTGTAGGTTGAACTCTGTGCAGTCAGAAGTTGCTTGTTCATGCAAGACATTCATCTGTAGGTCGAACTCTGTGCAGTCAGAAATTGCTTGTTCATGCAAGACATTCATCTGGTCAAACTGTGCAGTCAGAAATTGCTTGTTCATGCAAGACATTCATCTGGTCAAACTGTGCAGTCAGAAATTGCTTGTTCATGCAAGACATTCATCTGGTCAAACTGTGCAGTCAGAAATTGCTTATTCATGCAAGACATTCATCTGTAGGTCGAACTCTGTGCAGTCAGAAATTGCTTGTTCATGCAAGCCATTCATCTGGTCAAACTGTGCAGTCAGAAATTGCTTGTTCATGCAAGACATTCATCTGGTCAAACTGTGCAGTCAGAAATTGCTTGTTCATGCAAGACATTCATCTGTAGGTCAAACTCTGTGCAGTCAGAAATTGCTTGTTCATGCAAGACATTCATCTGTAGGTCGAACTCTGTGCAGTCAGAAATTGCTTGTTCATGCAAGACATTCATCTGGTCAAACTGTGCAGTCAGAAATTGCTTGTTCATGCAAGACATTCATCTGTAGGTCAAACTCTGTGCAGTCAAAAATTGCTTGTTCATGCAATACATTCTTCTGTATATCTGTATGTTGATGTATCTGAGACGAAGAAATTTCTGGTATGTGAGGAGTCATGCGAGTGAAGAACCAAACCCAGCGGTGATAGAGATTCAGAGAGGAAGACCTTGCCATGATTCGAACCTCCTTCAGGTGATGACGAAATACAAATAACCATGAGAAGTTGTAAAAATCAGAATGTGCAAGAACATACATGATCCTGTAGATCGTTCAGCTGTAGACGTGAGCGTACAGATATGGGATGGATGTCATTTTCCTTTAATTCGTTATTCAGAGGTAAAATAAATAAATGTACCAGTGATTTAACATCATTATTGAATGAGTAGGCCTTTATGCTTCTTAACCATCGGCATCGGAGATATTTCATTGTCCAATCTATCTTGCCAATATGATCAGCTCGACCATTGTCACTATCACCCCCAACCAGCATTCTTTAACGCCAAATGTTCACTTATAAGATATGCAAAACGAAATATCCAGATAGGACCCTCTTTTGGGGGGAAAAGTTATCATGTTGAGGTTTATATTTGTTTATATCTGGAGCAAAGGTCAATGTCAAAACAAGGCTAGATCGGAACTGGCGACAGTGGGTCGGACCCGACACCTCTTGTTAAGAAATGTAATCTTATAGGCCTATTCCCTGCAGTTCAGTTCATCCTCAGCCAAATTACTTTATTATAAATTTTATAGACAATTACTGCGGTCCTGATAATGATTTTGTCAATCAAACCATTTCCTTTTGAAACAGATGAAAATTTAACTTTGGAATTTGGTGGCGCCTCGTCTGTATTTTATCATTCAACCGAGTTTTAACTCTCCAGGCCTCTCATTTTGAGGCGAGTGATTGTATCCTTTAACCTTAATCACTCTCCTTAAAATGAGAGGCCGGACTCTCTCTTTGACTGCTTGTGTCAATCATATATGTTCTGTTCTTAAAAGTAACCTTGGACAGCATTCTAAGCTCTTCCTGCAAGTTATCTACCCTTGTCGAGAAACTAGAAGAAAAATTCAAATTCCAGTTCCACTGATTCAGATTCAGATTTCAGATTTCTTTATTTGTACATATACGCCACATGGGGCCGGGTACAACAACAAATTAATAAGTACCGTAACTGACCTAAATACATTCAAATAGATTACTAAGGCTATAACTCTCAGTTATATTACAAAGACTGTTCAAGGGACAGGAGTCTTGCTTGAATGTAATACACGTTTCTTTTCAAAGCAGAAATAAACGAAGCATCCCACGGCAGGAGCAATATCAGAAGGGGGGTCCAGGAGAAGCTCGAGCAGGTTAAATCTATCATACTGCTGTTGAGATATAATATTGACGATACCCTGCCTGAGCGCATGGTAGAAAGGGCATGACAATAAAAAATGCCACTCATCCTCAACAGACCCTACAGAGCACTATTTGCAGCCCTCTCATTAGGTGGTACGTCTTTGTATCGACCTCTCTCGATTTCAAGAGAGTGAGTACTGAGGAGTAAACTAGTTAATGCAAGTGAATCGTCCACCGTTAATCCAATTTCTGGCACTGGTAACAAACTTCGGACATACAGTCTCTTCAAAAAGGATATTGGCTTTTCAAGATACCATGAAACCATCAAAAACAAAAAACATAAAAAAAGCTTTAACATTATTAAGACTTAGTTGCCATTCTCTTGAAATTGAACGGGGTCGCTATAAGAAACCAAAACTGCCAGAGGACCGACGGTTCTGTCAGTTTTGTCCCTCATCTGTAGAAGATGAATTTCACTTTGTACTTGAATGCTCAGCTTATTCCTCAACTAGATTGAAATTAATTGAGGATCTGATTAACTTGCACAGCTTATTACCTACATGTAGTGTCCTACTAGACAAGGGGAGACTATTCAGGCTAGTCATGGATCCCTTACCTACATTATCGCCCCTTATTGGGCGGTACATCTTTGATCTCAAAGAAATTAGAGACTCCAGGATACAACTGGGATAATATAGAACCCGTTGATGGGAGCTCAGCTAACAAATCTAATATTACACATATTATTTTGTTATTGTTACTGTTTTGTACCAACTCTAATGAGTGTTTTGTACAATAAAATGAATTGAATTGAATATCCCACGATCCATGACAAAAAAAATGAAACTATTTTTCCAGCTCATTTACTCCAATTAAATATATTTTGTCCTGTGAGAAGTTAGGAACAATCGTGATCATCTCCTTCTCGGCTAGAAACTCGACTTCTGCTGGATCCATCATTTCGTCTGTCTTTCCTCTTGTTCCTTTGCCCGTCTATCTCTCTTAGATTTTCGCGGGAATTTCCACGAGCTCACTTCCTGCGCAGATTGATGCGCAGTAGATTGACAGCTATCTTCCAAAATGGCAGCCTTCTTCTTTCGAAGAGAAGCCGGGTGCTTGGGCCAAGTTTTCTACCGCTCTTTTGCCTGTCAGGTTGGTTGTGCTGTCTCACTTGCTATGGTAACATTATGAGAATCCACTGAATAAGATTTAATAAGTTTGCGTGTCATTATGAGTTATTTCTTATCACCAATCCATGTAGCAACGTAATCTGACAACTGCTGCAACAACAACAACAACAACAAAAACATCATGTTGATGTTGGTATTAATCAGGTCGGGAAAACCCAGTAACTCGCGTATATACGTCAGTTTGCGGGAGTAGTAAAGAATAGGAGCCCTGTACAGCCAAATCCGTTTATCCTCCCCGAATGATTCTTTACTACTCCCAATATTGAATAGTTGGAAAATGGTTGCAATTGTGAGGATTTGAGGAAAATTTCATTCATGACTCATTCCACACATGGGTTACTATGGCTCCTATTCTTTACTACACTCGGTTGGATGCACAGTGGCTTGGTTTGCACTGGGTGTCTTCGTCGATGATGTTGTAAAAATGTCATCAAGAATATAATTATTTCCCACCTTTTCATATACCACAATGACATTGGATATCATAAAAATGCTTTCTATATGACCTTCATTGATCTACATACCCCTCCTTCACTTTATCTACATACCCCTCCTTCACTTTATCTATAAAGACAAGTGATGAAACTATCATGTTAAAGAATTTGGCGCGAATCCCGGTACGGGTACGCGGTCCACGGTAATACATTCTTCATCATCTGGTTGGTTTCCAAAAACTGATAAGGCAACGATCGGGCGTGGAAAGTTCAAGTTCAAGTATGCGCCATTGGTTGTTGAGAATAGTCCCAAAATAGAAACCATGTGTTTGTCATGATGTAGACAAAGAAATCTGTAGTCGGAATCGAAGGATCAAATCAACTGATTCCGATACATTAAACCAGAAGAGCTAGAAATTTTCCAGATGTTGATCGCTGGCCGGGCACCATATAGTTATTTTGGGTCGAACAGGTTCAGGAGAAACAACCTGCCTATGGACCGTCCACTGTGTTTTCGGTTTGTTTGACGGGCGATATTAAAACTGCTTCAGGCTGATTGCCGGAGGCAGGCTATTATGGATTTAAACGAAATCTGCATGCTACGTCAGGCTGAGCTGAGACAACTGACGAGTCTAGAGAAATTCTTCTTTTTGATTAACCCACCTTGCCACCTTTCACCAAAGGTGGGGCAATACATGTATGAACTAACCGAAAAGAGTCGAGTATGGCTAACTATCCCATTGCCACGTGACTGTAATGCTACACACTAGTAACTATGATAACTTCAGTACATTGACAAAATAATAAAAATACACCATATTTTAGAATTGGAACTGTATGGGTGTCGGAGTGGCTCTTTGAGGGTTCCTATGGTGGCTGCGCTTGGGATAGGCCGAGCTCTCTGTGCCCTAGTCGTCGACCTTGGTGGCGGCTTGGATGGTTGGCCGATGTTTATATGTATCGACCGTCCGTCCGGGTGGCTATGGAGGCCGATGATTGGGACGGGGAGGGGTCGGTCTTCATGGGGGTAAAGAGCAGCCGCTGTGGGCCTCATTGAGTCACTCTGACGCATTAGGAGCAAATTGTTTTTAACACAGTAATTGTCCTATTGTCTTTTGTTTTAATTTATGTTCTTTTTTAATTTCTGTATGATTCATATATGGAAATAAAGTATTGTATTGTATGCTTCAGGAAGCGAGTTCTGAAGTTACGCAGGGTTTTAAAGATTGACCCAGATTGGTTCTGCTCACCTACATTGTAATCCCCTTTCATGTAAACAATCATTTTGATTGAACCTGAAGTGAGCCTAGTAAATGATTCCAGGAATCCTGGTCATGTCAGTCTAGCATTATTGTTTTATGTTCGCGAATTTTTGGTCATTTTCAAATTATCAACTTTTACCACTAGATCTATTCGTGTTCGGTCGCTGTGGCATTCTCTCGACGTATCTCTATTCGGCTAATGGTCACAAAGACTCCAAGCAGGATTAATCTCCTTATTTGTTTGCCCAGTAGGGTCATAATTTTGTATGGAAATTGCTGTCGACTGACTCCTATTGCAGGAGAATTTACCTCATGGCATTCTTCGTGCCCACAGAGTTTTCACCTTTCTCCACGCCTACTCGGCTATTCAACATTGCTTGTCCGCAGACACCTGAATTCCCCCATGTACTGGGATTCTTGGCGAAAGTCTGTATACGACTTGCTATCCACCTGTACTGATCAACACTTGCTCAGATACAATTCTCTCATTTTCGCCGTTGCTTCATAGATTATGTATATAAAACTATATATTTTTAGAAAGCGTATTTTCTAAGGACTCTAAACATGTTCATACATTTAAACTTTGACAAAAAATTAAGCCTATAATTCATATTTGAACTTTGCTGTTCGCAGATTCTACCGATCATTTTCAAATGTCAATTTCAAGAAAAGTACCAGAGATAACTGCCTGAAAATCGGCAGCACGGTAGAACACCCCTCGATCTAGAAATGCGTCTCTCAGTTTTTAAATTTTTTTCTTAGTTTTCTCTCTAGAGCCTTCCAGAGCCAAAAAACCGGAGAAATATCGCTAAAATTACCGAACAATGCGAAAGCCGGAATATCTCGCTAAAGTTTGATAATTTAAAAAAACTGAAAGACGCGATACTAGACCTCTATGCTATCTCATTTATGTCCAAATTTCGTCATTCTATGATGTACGGTTTTCGAGAAATTTGAGTTTTTTTCCAGCGAAACCGCTCAAAACTTAATGTACTATAAATCGACATAAAGAGCCGAGAAGGTGATTATACTACTTTATTAGCCAATTATTCCCCGATAAAATCCTTCACTGGCATGGATTACTCTTGTCATGCTAAAAAATATTGTATTGTTTGCTTCTTACTTTGAAGCTTTGTAAAACTGTAAATTAAAAGGGGATAAATTGGGTTTTACGTCTAAAAAATATGCTCAGAAAGTAAGCCGCATTCCTTACCCGCTATGCACGCAGCGGGGGTTTGAGTAAATGTCACTTGTGGTTAGGCATAAAGGACGCCGGTGAAGGGGGTTCAATCAACAATCAACGCGCTATCATCGGGGCGTCAGCGGGGAGCCGAGTAGAATTCGTGAAGGCATTCTAATCCCCTGTAATCCTCACACCTTTTAGATTGTACGAGGACCCCAAGAACCAAAACAAAATCAAAACTCCAAATTTTACTTATTTAGAAAATGAATTTGAAAACGCTGTTTTCACTATATGTTAGATCAATTGATGAACTTTGTAACAAGACAATAAAAAAAATATGAGATATTTCAACCCCTCAGGTGGATAGCAAGTCCTTAAAGGAGAAGAAAACATATGACTAATGTATACACTGAATGAAAGATCTATCTCCCCCGTATCCAAAAATGTAAGCAAATATTTTTTGCAATTTTTTACCGCCGATCTATTCATATCGAAACATAAAAAACTGGAGCCTGTGGACGGATTCATAAGTGCCGCCATTACAAGGGCTTGCGTCTATTTTAACCAATCAGAAATGCCGAAAACATGTTGTGAGCATCGCTGCGTGACGTCAGCCGGGCTCATACTCACTTTCGCCCTGTACGTTAAAGTATGATAAGCTCTCTGGACTGCAGGTTTATATTTTGTAAACTGTTCTAATTTGATAGTGGTAGTGTGCCAATATTCCGCAAATACACGGGTATCATGCCGCAGTTTGTGGCGTTTGGCTGTTCTAAAGGAACTGGGAATCCAAACCTTCCAAAGACCGTGACAATTCATCGGTTCCCAATGTTGAAACCAGATGTACTGAAACAGTGGGTGCATAACGTTACGTCGGTCCGCAGGATTTTACTCCAAACGCATCAGAGAAGAAGTTTTGCACAGTGAGGCTGATGCAATAAATTGGAGTGAGTTTATTAGTCTATCAACACTATTTCAGTCATATCACGACGTACGGTTCCTATTCCTGTCAAATTGTAATCATTTCAATGTAAGAAAGGCTTGGTTTGTAATATAGCTCCATGTAATGTCATTATATTTTCGCCTTCCCCGCTAGAGAGCGGCGAGGGCAGGCCCGGATGACGTCACATGCTTAGACGACCTGAGCCAAAATGGCAGCACGTTTGAGAGACAAAGATGCGCAGGTTGAACGCCGATTTAATCGAGTGGAAAAAATCGCAAAAAATATTTGCTTTCATTTTTGGATACGGAGGAGATAGATCTTTCATTCAGTGTATACATTAGTCATGTTTTCTTCTCCTTTAACATGGTAGTTTCATCACTTGATATAGATGAGGATATAGTAGAGGAGGAGTATGTAGATCGGTGTAGGTCATATAGAAAGCATATTTTTGATTTTCCACTGTCATTGTGGTATATGAAAAGGTGGAAAATAATAATATTCTTGATGAAAAAAAAAAATATATATATATATAAAAACAACAACATCGACGGAGACACCCACTGCTAACCAAGCCACTATGGTTGGAAGATAGGAGCCGGACACCCTTAGCCACTGGACATTCAACGGACATTCATGTCATGACATTGTGACATGAAAATCTCTACTGGTCTCGCAGATGTCCCAGGTTCATTGCCAACGACGAAACATGCCCTACCAAACGTGATGCTTGAATTGTGGAAGAGGTATTTTTTCCTCAACATCGAGGCGATCTGTCATTTTGGCAGCTGCCTTTGCGTTTTGATCAGGCAGTTCGTTCCCTGATACGTCTGCATGACCAGGGATCCAGATAACCTTTGTGCCATTTCCCTTTTCTTGCAGTTTGGTGACATCCGGACGAAGTTCAGAATGATTTGTGGGGATATTAATGGCTGAGATTGATTGTATGGCCGATTTACAGTCACATAATATTTAAATTGTTTTGAAGACGCATGTCTCAGAAAAGCCAGTGGCGAATTGGGTTGCCAGCCGAAGATCGCTCAGCTCCCCATGATAACTTGTTGAGAATGTTCAGACTGGTTCCTTAATAACTATTGATTGGGCAAGGTGACGACGATATAACAGACCGAGGCTGCTCCACATGGCCCTGCCGCCCTGGGTTTCCAATGGCGGAGCCATAGTTTTGCTTATGCTAAGGAAAGTGAAGTGTGTTGTCAGACCTGTCAAAAATTAGAAATCTCTTGCATAGATCTTAACCGTTTTGTGTGTTTTTCACTGAAAATCATATTCCGCTCATCATCACCTGGTCGCCCAAACAGTAAAGAGCAATCTTTAATCTGCACTGAATTCTGCTTATTCCATCGCCTTACGAAGTAACTAAAGGGGAGATATATTGTGAGTGGCATTGAGGATGTCATCGTCGGTGTCGGTGTTGGGCTGTCCCCGGCCTGGAAATGATAAGGTTTTTGGTTTATCAAATTCAAAAAAAAAAAAAATCAACAAAAACTCAGAAAAAAAAAATATAGAGGGGTGGGTATTCCACCAGCGAGTTCAGTTATGACACTAGTCTACCCCTGGGGATTCCATGGGTGCTCCAATGTTAAAATCCCTATGATAGAGCACCCCTGTACATGGAAAGTTGGCTCTACATATATGTTTTCAATACTGCTGCAGCTTCAGCGGGAGATCCTGCGAGGCGAGATGTTTGGGTTCTCAGAATGCTTGTTTAATTTTATTTATTGTATCAGAGATATCATCGCATTCACTTCTATCACCCATCAGGGGAGCTGATCCGGTCTGGCACCAGACAGGATTAGTCCCCTTGGTGAATGATCAATGATATCACTGATATGCAGTCATATGATAGAATAAAATAAAATTTCACCGAATACCTAGAAATCAGCGAAGACTGAAGATGGCTCCCCACTGATTGGGCGAACATATATGGTGATGAGCGGAATATGAATTTCAGCCAAAAAAGCAAAAACAGTTAAGTTATATGCATGAGATTTGTAATTTTTGACCGGTCAATTTTCTTACACGAGTCAATACATAAGCAAAACTATGGCATATTTTTAGCCCACCATCACCAGATGGTGGGCTGTTCAAATCGCTTTTTGTCCGTGGTCCGTCGTCCGTCCGTAAACAATTTCTTGTTATCGCGATTTCTCAGGAACTACTGCATGGATCTTTCTCAAATTTGGTACACAGGTTCCCCTTGGGGTCTAGTTGTGCAAGAAACCTTTTTTGGTCCGATTCGAAAATCCAATATGGCCACCAGGCAGCCATCTTGGATTTCCCCATGAAACCTTGTTACCGCGATTTCTCAGGAACTACTGCATGGATCTTTTTCAAATTTGGTACACAGGTTCCCCTTGGGGTCTAGTTGTGCAAGAAACCTTTTCTGGTCCGATTCGAAAATCCAATATGGCCACCAGGCAGCCATCTTGGATTTCCCCATGAAACCTTGTTACCGCGATTTCTCAGGAACCTACTGCATGGATCTTTTTCAAATTTGGTACACAGGTTCCCCTCGGGGTCTCGTTGTGCAAGAAACCTTTTCTGGTCCGATTCGAAAATCCAATATGGCCACCAGGCAGCCATCTTGGATTTCCCCATGAAACCTTGTTACCACAATTTCTCGGGAACTACTGCATGGATCTTTTTCAAATTTGGTACGCAGGTTCCCCTTGGGGTCTAGTTGTGCAAGAAACCTTTTCTGGTCCGATTCGAAAATCCAATATGGCCACCAGGTAGCCATCTTGGATTTCCCCATGAAACCTTGTTACCGCGATTTCTCCGGAACTACTGCATGGATCTTTTCTAAATTTGGTACACAGGTTCCCCTTGGGGTCTAGTTGTGCAAGAAACCTTTTTTGGTCTGATTCGAAAATCCAATATGGCCACCAGGCAGCCATCTTGGATTTCCCCATGAAACCTTGTTATCGCGATTTCTCAGGAACTACTGCATGGATCTTTCTCAAATTTGGTACACAGGTTCCCCTTGGGGTCTAGTTGTGCAAGATACCTTTTCTGGTCCAATTCGAAAATCCAATATGGCCACCAGGCAGCCATCTTGTATTTCCCCATGAAACCTTGTTATCGCGATTTCTCAGGAACTACTGCATGGATCTTTCTCAAATTTGGCACACAGGTTCCCCTTGGGGTCTAGTTGTGCAAGATACCTTTTCTGATCCGATTCGGAAATCCAATATGGCCACCAGGCAGCCATCTTGGATTTCCTCATGAAACCTTGTTATCGCGATTTCTCAGGAACTACAGCATGGATCTTTTTCAAATTTGGTACACAGGTTCCCCTTGGGGTCTAGTTATGCAAGAAACCTTTTTGTGGTCCGATTCGAAAATCCAATATGGCCACCAGGCAGCCATCTTGGATTTCCCCATGAAACCTTGTTACC